>JAPDFJ010000056.1:0-93838 GCA_027569595.1 Penicillium sp. G339 | reverse complement strand
CCCCCCCCCCCCCCCCCCCCCCCCCCCCCCCCCCCCCCCCCCCCCCCCCCCCCCCCCCCCCCCCCCCCCCCCCCCCCCCCCCCCCCCCCCCCCCCCCCCCCCCCCCCCCCCCCCCCCCCCCCCCGGAGGGCGCTTTAAAGGTGAGTCTGGATTCGATCTCCACAAAGCGGGCAACGCTGCCGAGCATCGCAGATCAGCCGTTCCTTCGTGTATCTGCAGACTGCAGCGCCCTCCACTCCACACTGCTGAGAAGATTAATTTGCCAATTTTCTTCTCTCCGAGGACTCCGTGGACCAATGTAGGACTGCAGCCACCATTGTCTCCCCCTTTTCTGCTGTCAAACCTGCGGGCGCTATCGATCCAGGCCAGGCGACTCGGAACACGATCTGACATGCGGCTGACCTGTCGCTCGGTGCACTGCACAATCTTCTTCTAGGGCGAAAAGCTTAAATTCGTCAGGGAGATTCTTCAGGGTCGCAGGCGCAGGGTCTTTTAATCGCGCAAGGCTGATTGATGCTGACTCGATTAGCCCATGTCGTTGTCACAAGGGGGAGTCTTCTGGGAAATCAGCCGAGGGACACACAAATGCAACTGAAACTTCTGGAATTGAGACTATTTACATATCCTCGACAGACAATTTAATCCTAAGGAAAATGTTTTGAGGTGTGATTGAGCGTGATTGAGTACATAGATTGTGAATCTCGACCCAAGCTGACAGCCATTTGAGACCGGTATTGTAAGTTTCGTAATTTAATTACCGCCGGCCGTGAAATTTTGCCAGCAACTTTTTTTTTTCCAGCGAGCGCAGCTGTTGAACACTAACAACCCCACGCCCCAGACAACTTCTCTGGTGCAGGACATTGGATACCACTGAGAAAGAGGAAACAGTGGCGGTCTCTCTCGTTATCCCCTCATACAATAATGTTCGCCGTTCCAGGATGGTCGGTCTCAGGCTCTGCGCTGAAATCGCAGACCGAGCAGGCCTCGCCTGCTAAAAACGAGTCGCAATCGAACAAAGATGCCCCGACGAATGCGAAAAACAATAAACGCAAGCGTGGAAATGACCGTGTGACCACTAGCAATGTCGATGAGATGTATCGCAGACATATTGAGGGACAAACCCGACGCACTCCCAAGCAAAGCAAGCCTGCCAACGATTCGAAGCTTGATAAAAAGCGCAAGCAGGACAACCAAGCCCCCGCAACCCCCGCTTCCGCGAAAGCGATGGATGAAGTCGTGAAGACCACCGGTGCCGGGACTGCGCAAGAGGACGGAAAGCAAACGAAAAAGCAGAAGAAGAACAAGAAGAACAAGGACAACGAGAACCAGGCAGACAAGAAGGATACTGCGGCCGCCCCCTCGAAGGAGACCGCTGCTGCTTTGGATTCGCTTGCGCCCCCTCCGGCAACATCGGCGACCCTTACACCTCTTCAGCAAGCCATGCGCCAAAAGTTGGTTTCTTCCCGTTTCCGTCACTTGAACGAAACCCTGTACACAACGGATTCCTCCAAGGCCGTGGAGCTATTCAACGCGAACCCAGAATTGTTTGATGAATATCATGCTGGTTTCTCGCGCCAGGTGAAGGAATCGTGGCCCTCTAACCCCGTTGATGGCTACATCCAGACCGTTCGCCGTCGTGCCGCCGTTCCTGTCCCAAAACGAGGACAGAAGCCTCAGCCGAACAGGGCGCTGCCTATGCCCCGCCGACCTAACGGAGCATGCACAATCGCTGATTTGGGTTGTGGTGATGGCCAGCTTGCTCGCGCCTTGACTCCTTCCTCCAAGAGGCTGAACCTGAGGCTTAACAGCTATGATCTCCAGTCCCCGGACCCCCTGATCACGAAAGCAGATATCTCCAATTTGCCAGTGGAAGACGGCTCAGCCGATGTTGTTATCTTCTGTCTGAGTCTGATGGGAACCAATTGGGTCTCCTTCGTCGAGGAAGCGTGGCGTGTGCTGCGTGGCGATGGAAAGGGTGAGTGCTGGGTCAGTGAGGTCAAAAGTCGATTTGGCAAAGTGACCCGCAAGAAGGCCCAGATTGGAGCCCAGAAGCCACTCAGCAAGACCGAGCAGAAGAAACAGAAAAAAAAGAAGGGAGACGACGAATCCGATCTGGAGAACGAGGATATCTACGCCGAAGATGCTCGCCCAGCCGACAGCAACGACGACACAGATATCTCGGCGTTTGTTGAAGTTTTCCGGACCCGAGGCTTCGTGCTTCGCGAGGAATCTGTCGATAAGTCAAACAAGATGTTTGTCAAGATGGAGTTCGTGAAGGGTGGTGGTGCCCCAACTAAGGGTAAACATGCTTCAGGGCTGAGTGCTCCTGCCCCGGGAACCAAGAAACGCTTTGTCGACCGCAAACCAGACACTGGCATGACACCCGAGCAAGAGGCTCAAGTACTGAAACCATGTGTGTACAAGATTCGTTAAGCGTTGTGATAAAAGTGTATCGAGAAGTTACTATACAGTATATTCTCAGTTTTCTGCCATTAGAGGCGACAGCAAATGGACTGCCAGTGTAAATTTATGTACTACTCAATCTCACGGTAATACAAAAACCAGGGCACGGTAATGACCCTTTTATAGGACTATATTAGACAAACACTATTTTATGATGAGTCTGCCTAAAACCGCTTCTAGTGTAATTCAAGGTCAACCGAGATTCAGGTTGGTTGTAAAGTTATAAATGTGTGATTCCTAACTACTACTACTACTACTACTACTACTACTACTACTACTACTACTACTACTACTACTACTACTACTACTACTACTAGTAGTGTAGCGTGGTGTATTTCCCTGCCTTGCTAGTTAGTTAACCTGGGAGGGATCTTGCGCTCTGGTTGAATTTGGGATCTATATATGTGGCGGTGGAAAGAGAGTGAGTGAGTGAGTGAGTGTGTGCGTGTGCGATTCAACGATTCTATCAAAGCTAAGTAGGAAACGCTGGTCAAATTAGCCTGTCGGCGCCGAATACGGCGAGAAAGTATAGGAAGCCGTCCGCCGATTGAGAACTTGAAATCGGGTACTGCTGTCAAGCGAGTTGCTGCCGGCTATTGATCGATTTATATCTCCTCTTTACAATGGTTGTTCTATTAGTTTACGTTTAACAAAGTCATTCATCGATTGTACCTTCCATAGCGTGAATATTAGGAACCGCCTCATGATCATGTTTTGTATGTTCCCATACAGATGCCGTAGTACTAAGTTATTGCATATGCTAAATGCGGGGAGACGGGACATTGGATACCCCGCTGTCACGAGAAATCACCCGGCTTTGCCAGGATGGCTTTTTAGCCGGAATATGGTAGAATAATCACCCACCAACCAAGATAACCCCATGCTTGTAAACCTAGTGAGATGCCTGCCCCGCTCTGTTCCCAAGGTAGCCAGATAATTAGCGTGGGGGCTCAGTAGATCGAACGCGGCCGTTCTCCTCTATCGGTTTTCGGGGCAATTCTCCGATCAGTCGTTGGTATATAGCCAGCTCTCCCCTGCTAGGCGCTAGATTTAAAGCACACTGGCAGGCAAAAGTCCTGATAGCCTACCATGTCTATCCAAGCTAATGGAACAACACCTGCGCACGCCTTCAGCAACTCGCCCTTTCGCACCCGCGCCGATCTACAATCTGCATGCTGCGCGTTGCTGGACCCATTACTCCCTCTCTTCACTCCTGGTGGTAGTCGCGTGAAAATCGGAACATCGACGACCCGCTTTGATGAAGGTGGTGCTCAAATCGAGGGATATGCTCGGCCACTCTGGGCTCTGGCTTCACTCCTGGCAGGAAGCTACGATTACGTCGAGGCTACGCGCTGGCGCGAGGGGATCATCAATGGAACCGATCCTAAACACCCGGAGTTCTGGGGCGATATAGAAGATCTTGATCAGCGCATGGTCGAGATGTGTCCTATCGGCTTTACTCTCGCTGTTGCGCCGCATGTTTTCTGGGAGCCGTTGACACAGACACAGAAAGATAATGTGACCAATTGGCTTGCGAGTATTAATGCTCGAGAAATGCCTAATACAAATTGGTAAGACAATATGTCCGTGTTACAATTTAGTATAGAATCTTACATTTCTGTCACAGGCTCTGGTTCCGAGTGTTTGCGAATCTAGGCCTACGGAAGAATGGTGCTTCTTACTCTCTTGCACGAATTGAAGCCGATATGGATCACTTGGATACCTTTCATGTCGGCGGAGGTTGGAGCAATGACGGGCCAAAAAGCCATCATCAGATGGATTATTATTCAGGGTCTTTTGCTATTCAATTTTTGCAGCTGCTCTACTCGAAGCTAGCGGGAGACTTTGATCCCGAGCGAGCTGAGAGATACCGTGAGCGAGCTAAGGAGTTTGCGAAAGACTTCGTGCACTACTTCAATCCAGATGGTATGCTTTGTACCCAGTATTCTCGAAGCCAATAAATACGCTTATGCTAACCAAATATATTCAAAACCGCAGGTCGAGCGATTCCATTTGGACGATCCCTAACTTACCGCTTCGCCATGGTTGGCTTCTGGGGAGCTCTGGGCTTCGCAGACGTGGAACTACCAGCACCACTTACCTGGGGCGTAGTGAAGGGACTCCTACTACGCAACTTCCGTTGGTGGGCTACTCAAGCGGACATTTTCAACAATGACGGTACCCTTAATCTCGGATATTCGTATGCTAACATGTACCTGACTGAGAACTATAACTCGCCGGGGTCTCCATACTGGTGCTGTCTTTCTTTTATCCCATTAGCCCTGCCTGAAACGCATCCATTCTGGTCCTCCGAGGAAGAGGACTATCCTGCCACTTTGCCTGAAGTTGTCGCTCTCAAATACCCCAAACATATAGCTATACGTCGAGGATGCCATTCGTTCCTCCTATCCTCCGGGCAGGCGTGCCACTACCCTATGAGGGCCACGCAGGCAAAATATGGAAAGTTTGCATACAGCTCTGCATTTGGATACTCTGTTCCTACAGGGTCCTATCAGCTCGAGCAATTTGCTCCAGATAGCATGCTGGCATTGTCAGAAGATGGTGGGGAGTTTTGGAAAACGCGGCGACTAGCCATTGATGCCCGCTTCGAAGAGCCTGGCTCAGATGGCAACCCGATACTCGTGTCTAGCTGGGACCCATGGCCAGATGTTGAGATTGAGACGATCCTAATACCACCGGAAGTTGAGACGCCAAATTGGCATATCCGGGCACATCGCGTACGCACCGGCCGAGCACTGCAAACCTCCGAGGGTGCCTTTGCTATTTACGGATGTCGCAGTGACAATGGCCGGATGCTAGGACCAATGGCACCAGGTGACTCAGAAGGTTCGATACATGATTCTCGTAGCGCACTGGTGGTTTCGTCAGCTGGAGCCGTGGGTATCACGGAGTTATACTCTTCCAGCTCGCGGCCTGGTCGAATTGTGCTTGCAGACCCAAATTCGAATATCATTAACGGGCGTACACTACTGCCATCCCTGGGAATTGATCTATCGCCAGGTCAAGATCTTTGGTTGGTAACAGCTGTCTATGCCTTACCAGGAAGCGCTGAAAACTGGCGTACTCAGTGGGATCAGAAACCGACGATTCCAGGATGGCTGCTGACTAGAATGGAAGCATCATCGTAGGTTCCCCAAAAAATGTTTGGGCTCGCCATGATTATTTGACTATCCAGTTCTATTCAATAATTGAAACTGAATGGCTTGAACACCACCTTTCCTTTTTACCTGTAAGCGCATATAGTGGCCTCGGGTAGTTCTTGCAGTGCAAGATTGAATCGGCAGGCAGATACACATCAAACATGTAAAATCATTTCTACCTCAGCAGAATATGAATTGAAATTCTTTCATCGTGGCTAAAATCCAAACGTCCTAATAATTTATTGGTTTCCGCCCAGTTCCTCGACAGCCCGACCCATCTCCTCATCATTGTAGATGCGGAATCCCTTTTCCTTGGTCACACTAGCCAATTGAACGTTCTTTGAATCAAGCTTCTCCTCCATCACCTGCTTCAGAGTCTTCAGAACCAGAGTCTCGGCCTCTTTAAGTGTCAAGGAACGATGGTATTCATTCTGCAGCTCAGCTTGTGCGCCCTCCGATCCACTTCCTACGGCCTTAGCATCGAACCTATAGAACGTACCGGACGGCTCAGCGTGATACCTGTTATCAGAGAATTAGTGCCCCGCGCTCGCGGATGCAAAGATTGGTGGTAAGCCAAGGAACTTACAGCTGCGGGCCATCCTCATCGTATCCAGCAATTAACAATGCAACACCAAATGGTCTGCTCATAACACTCTCCTCATCCTCACCACTCTCTCCGAATCGGAGAGCCAAGTCGCAAACGGCCTGTGTGGTACTCTCAACGCGCAGGGGTTCGGCATAGTGGAAGGCGTGGTTCTGGCATTCGACACGGGCGTGCTCGATCAGGTTCCGAGCATCGGCTTGCAGACCGGACATAGCGCAACCGATGTGCTGGTCAATTTCAACAATCTTCTCTACGGATGAGGCTTCGAGCAGCGTAGACGTCACACGCTTCTCGACACCGAGGATGACTCCCTCCGATGTTGCAACCTTGACCAATGTTAGTGAGGTGCTTTCCAGGTGACCAGTGGTTGGCTCAGGGGTCCGGCAAGGGCAAGAACAGATCTTCCATATTCTCCTTGTGTAATTGCGATGGAATTCGTGGGGACAGATGGCGGATAGGGCTGAGACGTACTCCGATTGCTGTAGAACCTAGCTTGATAGCTTCGAGAGAGTATTCGACCTGGAATAGACGGCCTTCAGGGGAGAAGGTGCTGTTTGGCAAATCATGATTAGAGAAGAGGCTTTGATGTAATGAAAGACATAGCCAGTTTAGGATGCATACTTGATTCCACGGTCTGTCCGAAGCTGTTAGCAATGCCGCAGCGCAGCGGGAGTGAGACGTGACGGCAGCTTACCATATTCGGATCGGGCAATGAACATATTGGGCGGTTGAACTTAACACGAGAGTTTACCGAGGAGATTGAAATAGAGAATCCAGAGGGTGAAAGGGGATGGAGAGGAGCAGGTGTGGACTGGGAGAAGGACGAAGGACGGAGCTCGAGGCGGAAGGGAAGCTCTACGCAAGTCGTTTGCCTGGCGGCGTCGGGCGGTGAGCCACCGTCGCCCAAGCATCGCTCCTCGGTCTTGCCCTGACGAAGAAGCGTTGAAGGGATCGGGTTTGGCTCAGCTTTCGTTCTTTCTTGCCGATTCCGCTGTTTCTGCATGACATTGCTTGCACCATCCTGGGAGTATGTCTGTTCCCGAACGTCGCGTTAGCAATATCGGCACTGCTCGACCCCGCGTTGCCTCTAGTCGCGTCGATGCCGACAAGCTCAAACACGGCGCCCCATCGCCGCTCCAAACCGACAAAATGGACCATTCGCGCACAAGTACCACCAGTCCGAAATATAAAACAAGCCGCGATGTCAAAAAGGTGACCGGAAAACACACCGAGCGCTCAGTACTCACGGAGAAATGGCGCACCGGCAAGGAGTATGACGACTCAGATAAGAAGAGGACCAGGAAGGCCACCAATGTCGGGCATGCGAGGCCAGCGACTGCAACGCAGGAAAAGGAGGTCGAAAAAGGTCAGTGCTTTATTACATCGTCTATACTATCCGTTGAACCTGGGGGCTACAGTCACTGACATGTTTTGTATACACAGCACAATGGGACCCGCAAGCATCTCTCATCCCTCACTCAACAGCCCCTCTCGCCTGTCGTGTATCAGTCCCTCCACTAGCTTCAGCGGCTCCCCAAACCCTCATTCCGCGCCCGTTCCGGGAGCTTTCCTCTGACGCGCAGGAAGCTGCTATCCTGGAGGACCTACTATTTGTGTTTATGGGCTTCGAGGGACAATACATTCACTATCAGAGCACATATGATCCATCTGTCGAGAAGGATCGGCTCACTGGTCCTGTTTACCAATTAGCACCAGGCTTGGATCCGACTCTACGAGATCTCACCCAGTCTATGTTGAAGATGGCAACGCATTATAGCGCAATGGAGACCTTTGTGGAGATACAGAGTCGGGCCGAATATGGCGCTGTTAGCCATGCACTCTGTGCATCTATTCGCAAACTACTCAAGGACTATCTGATCCTGATCGCCCAGCTGGAAGGCCAGCTTCTAAACAACCCCACATTCACTCTACACCAGCTTCACCTCCACACGATGCCGACCAGCAAATGCCTTGCGCAACTTTACTCTTTAGGGCAGGAACTTCTGAAACGCAATGGGTTACTGGAGACGGACGATTTGGACGAATCTATCGATGACTTTGATGACGTGGACAATATCCTCGAGCAACTCAAGGAAGGAGGCGATCTAGTGCCCGGTGCTATGGCAAGCAAGAAGATTTGCAAGGGAGGAAATGTCTTGGGGCTTTTGACGGAGCAGCTGGCTACGTTATCGGGAGACCCGACTAGCAAATCCCTCATACAAACCTTGTTGCGCGATGCCAGTCGCCCTTACATGAATATGCTCAATGAATGGTTGCACCACGGGGGAATCAAAGATCCCCATGCGGAATTCTTGGTCAAAGAGCAGAAGTGGATTAAACGGGAAAAGCTCGAAGAAGATTACACTGACGAATACTGGGAGAAGCGCTACACAATCCGCGACAATGAGGTCCCACCACAGCTCGAGAGCGTTCGAGACAAGGTTCTTCTCGCGGGCAAGTACCTCAATGTGGTACGAGAATGTGGTGGTGTTGATGTGAGCAAGGCCGTCAAGGATGTTCCTAAGACTCTCGATGACCCGCGCTTCCTGGAGAACGTCAACGCCGCTTACACCTACGCCAATGCCTCCTTGCTTAATCTCCTCCTCACAAAGAACTCACTGACTACGCGCTTCCGCTCACTCAAACACTACTTCTTCCTGGATCGCTCTGATTTCTTCTCTTACTTCCTTGAACTTGGTGGGTCCGAGCTACGCAAACCAGCACGGGTTGTGAACGACGGGAAACTCCAGTCGCTGCTTGATCTGGTGCTCCGCCAGCCGGGCAGTATCGCCGCACAAGATCCCTTCAAAGAAGATGTTAAAGTCCGGATGAATAAGATCGGCTTGACAAAGTGGCTGATGCAGGTGGTGAGTGTCTCTGGCATCGACCAAGACCACCCTGAAGCGTCATTTGAGAAACAGCAAACATCCGCCTCCCACACGTCTGACGATGAAAATAACATTGTTGGGTTTGATGCGCTGGAACTGGACTACTCTGTACCATTCCCGCTCTCGCTCGTCATTAGTCGCAAGACCGTTCTCAGGTACCAACTCATTTTCCGCCATCTGTTGTCACTGCGCCACCTGGAGACGCTGCTGGTCACGTCCTGGGCAGATCAAAACAAGGTCATGAGCTGGCGGCATAAATCATCGGATCGGAGGCTTGAGCTATGGAAACGACGCGCATGGAACTTGCGCGCGAAGATGCTTGTATTCGTTCAACAGCTCCTGTACTTTTGCACCGCCGAAGTCATTGAGCCTAACTGGGTCGGGTTGATGGAACGAGTCAATGGTGCCGAAGATGCCAATGGGTCTAACGAGGCCGTGAATGACACTAAGCAGGCCAACCGGACGGTTGACGAGCTAATGCAGGACCATGTGGATTTCCTAGATACTTGCCTAAAAGAGTGCATGCTCACGCAGGCCAAGCTGTTAAAGGTATGTTGGAACCAGAAGTGTCACCAAAAGGAAACGCACTAATTCTAGAACTTTAGATTCATTCCAAGCTACTGACTTGCTGCACTATGTTTGCGTCTTGGACCGCCGCATCGCTCTCTCGGGCGCTGGCTTCGGCGGATCCTGATCAGGCCGTGGAGGACAGTCGAGGATACGATTCGACGCGAATCGGCAAGCTCGAAGATACTCTCAAGCGATACGAGGACCATTTTAACCGCCATCTGCGCATTCTCATGGATAGGTTAGTCGACATGCAAATGTTCCACAACATCATTTTGTCTAACCAGGAACAGTCTGAACTACTTCGCGGCCACCGAGAGTGTCGTCCTATTGAAGCTTGCACATTCCCTCAGCTCCATCAGCAAAGAAGACTGAAGCGTGACGCACCTTGCCAGAGCATCAATATCTAAACACTACCCTGCCACATTGGATACACACCTAACCCAACACCATGAATCCACGCTCACCCTCATTGCGGAGGGTTGCCAGAAGGTACCGCAAAGGTTATCGCATGGATACTCCCAACCCTCGGGGCTCCGCTGGTCTTGGTCGCCCGAAATTCGAGCGATGGGGGCCGTTGGCAAGTGCACCATCACATCATACCACCTCGCCGCGCCGACATACTCTAAGCACATACCTACGGAAGGGTTCTACGGGTCTTCCCCCACCGAGAGCGGGTCTCCCCGCGATAAGATAGAAGCTACGAGCCATCCAATGGATCAAGTGAAGTCAATTTCCGCCCTATGAACCATTAGAATAGGCAAAGAATACAGCGCGCATTTGCCATTGGCCCTAGATCCAAAGTATCACCGATCATTCATAAGGATGTCTGTAGTAGAGCAAAGTAGAAGTCCTCAGCTGGCGGCCCCAACGGAGCCCCGCGCACCGATTCCGCGACAACCGGACCTTCGCACGTCAGCCCGATCCGCGCCCGCGCTTTTTTAACCTCATGACTTCGACTTCAACTTCAACTTACACTTGAACTTAAACTTCGACCCCGTCCCCCACCCTAGGCTCCTCGAGATACCTCGCGAGAGAACACACCCACCCTCAAATCGGCGTCATGCCACTTAGCTCCATTCTCTCGTCCCTCCGCCTTCCACACTCCCAACAGGAACGTTTCAGCCTCGCGCTCAGCACCGCCGCGTTCCTAGGAACAACCACCATTCTCCTCCCCGCCGCATACCGAGACTACCGTGTCTTCAAGTCCTACGGGGAAGGTGGAGTCCCGAACAATGTCATCGGCTGGCTAATCGTGCGCTTGCTCTTCCAGCCCTTCCGCGGGGAGATGTTCGGCACAGATGTCTACTCGCGTCGCATTGATGCTGCGGAGGGTCACGGGCAACGCGATGAAGGGTATTTGACCCTGTCGGAGGAACAACTGGCGACACGCTCGCCTGGGAATAGACCGGAGGTAGGCCCGCATGTTGCGCCGCAGCGGCAGTTGACCCAAATTCCCGACGAGAACGTTAAAGAGGTAAGGAGTATACATCGAGGCTGGATCCTGGGTTCTGGGCCCTAGGACCTGGAGCTGGCTGGGATCACTTCGTACAAAAGCTCGGCGGCTAATAATTGATTCGCAGAAATTCCGCGCTGCGTTCCGATCCTTCGGTCTGCGTAACCACCACCTCGTCAAATTCTGCCAGTCCAACTTGGAGCAACATGCCGATGGGCTGTTCCTGGCAGATCACTTGCCCATCACTGATCTGGCTGTGAGCATGCTGGGAGAGGTTGCGCATATTCATCAGGGTTATGATCACTCCGTGCATGTGGTCATGGCTCCTGCGGACTGTATGTCGTCATCTACTAGCGTTCCTAGTCCATGCTGAAACTGAATTGGAGCTAATATGATTTAACAGGCAAGAAAATTCTCGATGCAGGCTGGGGTCAGCGCCATGGCTTCTCTGGTACATCGGCGATGACGTTCCTTTCCTTTGGAACATTGCCCGATCTGCCTGCGGAGTATATTCTCATTTATGCGCCGCGCACTGAAGAGGAAATTCAGACCGTGATGCAGATTATCTCTGCTAGTGTGAAATTCATGACCGGGCGAGAGGACGTGCGGTAAATCTAGTTGATCGGTGTGGATGGCCTCTTCCCCTGCTCTCAGTATGCTCTTCAGGTTTGCTCATTTTACCACTGCAACCATCTCCAGTGGGGAACATAAGAGACTCGGAAGGTAAATATGGTTCATGGAATTTCGGATTTTGCGTTCTTCTTCTTTTCTTCAGGTGCATGGCGTTTGACTGAACCTTCTACAAGGCACAATTTGTTGTGTGCTGCCATGGTTTGCTGTTTGTGGTGCATAGCGAGCTGGCGTTAAGGATTGTATAGCAGATGTGATATGTAACTAGGACAATCATTGTTAATATAATCGATATCCCCATTCTCATGGTCAAGTACGGATATGACATGCTATTCGGAGGATAGAACGTGTAGTTTTGTTGCATGACTGCTGAAGAACAACCATTATTTCGGTGGTCTTTGGTTTGAAGGTAGCTAGATTTTCTTTCCGGGTGTTCATTTGTAGCTTCCAAGGTTACTTCCAAGGTTATGAACCCGTTCCATCGTGTTGATGACATGTAACCCTCTCCGAGTCCCAGTGCCCTTTGAAAGAAACCTTTTTTTTTTGAGAGGAGTAGGCATTGAACATTTTTCTAGCTAACTGTGTCGCGAGTATTCGTGGATATGTTTTCTCGCGTAATAGATACTGCACAAAAATATCAGACGTACCCTAGTTCAGCTCTTGAAATTTGACTCGGCACCAAAGCTCTTCCAAGGTTTCACCTGGGGCACTCTCAAGGTTGGAATATTTTGAATTCAAGGTGGCGGAGAATACAATCGAATCCATTAACTAGCTTTACAGAACAAACTACCTTGCCCAAGTTGATTTGAAGTTGGCTCGATCGATATTAATTTTGAATAAAGATGCGGGATGCCGAGGTCGTAATTTAGTACTACCTCCATACTAGTATTATATGTTTCTCTCAGCTAATCTGAACCTTGGAAGTAATCTTCTTTTTGAATCGGCAGCATCACCCAAGTCCATCCATGGATGATCACGATACAATCAGAAGCAGTTGATTTACACTTCTGAAATATAATCAAACCATTAGATCAGCCTTAACAAACGAATACGCGGACCGCTTTCCAGATCGGAACCAATCTAGAGGGAGCTTCAACACTAGATCAAATGCAATTTAATCGACAGACGATCGCAACTAGCGTACCAAACTACGCAATCGTCACCGATATATATATATATATATATATAGTATACCCAAAAACAATGACGAGAGAAAGCTAGGCGAACGCACCGACAGACGGCTTCATATAGTGGCGGAGCCAAAGATCCATCCAATTTCGTATTTGAGCCCCCGCGAAGATGAAGAGCTTGACATTGACAGCTAACGCGTCATGTATTAGCCACGACGGTAGGGCCTCGCGAAATCCAGGTCACACAACCCCAACTAGGATGGAATCATCAGGACTACCGCTGTTTCAGACTCGGGGAATCCGAGACTATCCGTCTCATTTAACTGCAGCATAGTGGAGTCCTCGACGGAGAGGAATGTAGGCCGGGGTGCAATGGTCAAAGTAACACGGCGTCTCGTTTCCTGCTTGATAAATACGGATGGACAGCAGATCTGCCCCTCAACCCACTTGCTTTTGTGGGCGAGGGGGGCTGGGACCCGAAGGGGCGGTACGCTAAGCTGTTTTTAAATTTTTTAGGTTTTTTATTTTTTTATTTTCTTTCCAAAAAAATAGAAAATAAATAAAATAGAAAATGCCCGTGATAATTATCCTGCGTAGGTGGCTTAGGAAAATAGATAGACCGGAATAAATCAGAAGCAAAAACGAGAGGAGCAAAGCTGAGAAACATAGTGGGAAGGCAGAAGCCCGGAAATGCCCCTGTCCCCCCTAAAGCGTGTTACGAGCCGGAATGCTGGGTAGAGGCAAGTCGATCCGCTTCCCTGTCCGACTGTTCGAACCCAGTTCTCGGGACAAGGAAATCTGGCGTTCCCGCGGGCTTTGATATTAGTTTCGATCATTAGCGGCCAGTGCCCCGGGTCAAACCTGACTGGAGACCGGAGTCGGACTGCTTAGGCAGGTCCTTTTTATTATTCCGTGCACGGCCACTTGATGACAGCGCTAACAGAATAGGAGTCGATAGGCATTGACCGAGTCTGAATCGCGAGTGTCCCACATGGCACATGTTGGCTGTAAAAATGTAAAAACCAAATTATTCGCATTTAAGAGTCAAGGCTGCTGTAGAGTAGTCCGATAACTGACACTAACGGGCCTAGCCGCCTTCGCTGGGAGGGCCATTCTTCCCGAGGGATGAACCATGGCGCTGGGATCAGAACCAACGGCCATGAGAAGCCCCCCCCGGACGGTTGCAACCCCCCCCTGTCGTGCGCCGCCGACCCGACACTTTGGATGCTTTCTTCCCCTTTCGGAGAGGGGCCGTCCTTCTGATCCGTGCTGCATGCACGAACGTCCTGCGACTGCACCGATGGGTCATGCAAAAAATCATGATTCGAATGAAGTGTTACCACATGGTAAAATGCCAATTGGGGCCCTGCGCGGAAAGCACTTGTGAACCTAAAAACCGGGCCCTAGGCCACATCATCCCTCTTCGAGAATGGAGACGGCTGAAGCCCACTGTAACCATCTCGCCCGTCTCTGTGTTGTACAGCACAGACAACGTACGGAGCGTCGCCTTTCCCTGTCAGGAGGCCTACGTCGAATGTGGCAGCCGGGGTCCCAGTAATGCTTCCAACTTTTTATTGGAAGCGTTGCATGAGGTTCCAGTCGGAGAATTGGCCCAGGCAGAATTCGCATGCATATCAATGTAGTCAGGCCGCTCGGGCATTTCGAAGAAATTCGAAGCGAGTTTCACGGAATCCCGAGGGATGAAGAGTGGACCCCCTCTAGAAGGAAGAAGCCCACATCCTTATGACTCTTGGAATGCGAGAAAAATCAAGTAAGAAAGCCAAAAATAAAAGAGGGGAAACCCCCCGAAAGAGTCGAGATGGAAGCCTTTTCCGCCTTTTCTCTTCTCAGCATCCAGTTGCTCAGCTCCGTGATCTCCTGCTGAAGCTGCATGCGGATCAATAGTTTCATATACAAAATTGTACTTTTGTTCATTTCCACATTCGAGCATTGCAATATCCCTGTAGCAAATCTGCAATAACCAGTCTGTTTCATTTCCGGTCTCCAGTGTCACCAGTGCCCCCCAGGCCCGCAAGACAAGCGGTGTGAAAGGAAGGAAATGAATCAATCCACCAGAAAAATCCCGAGGGAACGGAGCCCAACGAGGATGCTGCTGATCCTGAACCGGTCCTGGGACCGGCTAACCCCACTCAGGTTGGGGTCGCCATCGTGTCTTTTGAGACCCAGCTGAACAAGCCACTAGGCGCCACAGTACTGCATGGGCATTGGTCGACGGGTAGGGGGACCACTCTGCGACGTGTGTGATTGAGTTGGAAACCTGTCAATGGGTCGCCGGTCCCATTGCTGGTTTTTGGCTTGACTGACAGCGCGAGTTAGGCGAAGATCCATTTCCGTGTCCTCGGAATCCCGCAATGCAGGGCTTTCATCTGGCCTGCGTTCTGCGTGGCGCAAGGGCCGGTTCAAATTGAAATTCCAGAAATTTGTAGTTGTCATCTTGTCACCCCGAAGATATCGCTCTTCTGATAATTTGCGTCCTTTCCTGTCGCGGCTACCTCAGCCTGGCCAAATTCAAGAAGAATAGTCGATAGGAGTTTTGCTTTTGAATTTTGTTGTTTCTGATTCCTACTTGGCCCAGTTCCATTACATCATTGGCTCGTGCTAATGGAATTGTCGTTGTAGCAGTACTTCCTCGTGCTGAACAGGGGGGATATCATCCATTCGAGCTGATTTTCTGTAGACTCGCGCCTCAGCCGCTGGTCCTCGTCGGCCTCCAGGCCCTAGCCACAGACGTATGCCTTATGAGGGGCTGGAGATGTGCAGTTTCAGCGGCAAAAGACCGAATTTCGCTCGATCCACACTGTCGGGCGCTCCTGGACCCCTCGAGGTAAACAAGTAGGTCATATGCGAGCGGCGAACAGTGCATTAGCTGACGGCACTGCCGCCTATCCTCAAGGTTTGCTAGCCTAGCCTTAAGCAGCGTAACGGACCCAAGTAGTCTATCTTGATACTTGGTATTTATGAGGGCTGGAGTTGTGTTCGTGAACCATTCCTCGGTTAGTAAACCGACCCGTCCTTTTGGTCTCGCCCTTGGCTCCATGTACAACCCACCCCTCAGGAGTAGAAAAGGAGTTCCTCACGCAGATCTCAAGTGAGCAGTAGTTCATGTTGGTGAGAGGACTAGGGTTGTTTGGAAATACCCTAGGGAAACGCAGGCAGGTTTCGCAGGAGACTAGGAGGTTGGGTTGATCGTTGATCGTGTTCGGTTGCCGCTCACGACGAGACCCCATCACTGGACAGAAGTATTCAATGATTTGAAGCCCAATTCGTGCTGTCAGCAAAGGATTATTGTATCGGAAGGAAGGCCGCTTCCGACGAGAGACGGTGGTGGAATTGGGCGGACCACGCTCGCTTTCCCATTCGTACGATTTAGTGCGTGCCTTGTATGACTGGGGCCCCTCATACAGGCCCTTGACAGGCGCCCACGAAGCGTGAATGATCATCGAGCCGCCATCCAGTCCGAGAGTACCGTTGCCGCCAACGTCCCCCAGCGGCACCCGATCGCGTCCATGAAAATCGCAGCACTTTAATCTCCTCTCTCTTCCAGCACAGAAAACTGCTGCACCCCTTAGCCCGGAGAACTCAGCCCCGCCCTTCGACAAACTCGTCAAACGAATCTGCATATATAGGAGACCATTCTTTACATCCACGGCATTCCCAAACCAGTGAAGCAGGGTGACCATGACGTACTCACAATCCTTTCGTTGTTTCTCCCTTCTGTGCTCAAAAAAGCTAACCAAAATCTCTGGCCTTTGAAGGAGCCCGGACTCGCAAACAGTGGAACTGGATCGTGAGTACCTCGACACCCTTACAGTTCAAGGCCGCGAATATCAGAAATACTCCATCGATCACCGCATATATTTTGGACCAGTCGACGACGTAAGACGGACCGATTCTTCAAAGCCATCCACCACTGACAGCTGGAGCAGGAGGAGGCACAGTGCCTTGATGAACAGCAGCGAGTCTTTCAACGTATCTTCGATGACCGTCTGGTCTTCCCACCGATTCGACGACCCCGAAGGGTCCTGGACTGTGGCCACGGCTCCGCATCATGGGCTGTGGATGTTGCAGAACAGTATCCGGATTGTGAAGTGAGCATCTCTTTTGGCACAAATTGACTCTCAACTAACATATTTTGGTGCCAATAGGTCATTGGTGTAGACATTGCCCCGCACATGAGCCCTGATGATGTGCCTGAAAACCTGTGGCTTCAAGTAAGTGCAACCTTCCTTCAACCTCATCACTGGATTCGAAGGACACATCAAGAGACAGTGATTGCTTTGCGTATGCTTTCAGGCTCGACTTTGAACCCCCCCTGCCTGGCATATATTCTGTGACGGCCAGACTGACCCTGGAACGTGTGACCCCTGGAAGACAGTTGCTGATGAGACTGTCCGTAGGTTGACGATTTGAACCGAGCTTTCACATTCCCCTCAAACTACTTCGACCTTGTCCAATCTCGACTTCTTGCGACCGGAATCCACCGTGCTCGATGGCCAACCTACATCCGCGACATCGTCAGGTACGAACACTCCCAAGCATGACCAACAGAATCAACGCCGCCGGTTCAAGGACCATCGCCACTCGTTGAACCAGCTCTAGTACTAATGTCCGTATTATTTTTCAGGGTGCTGAAAGCAGGCGGATGGGTACAAATGATCGAAATATACTTCAACGTCCAGTCGGACAACGGTTCCATCACCGATGCGCATGCTTTGCGACGATGGAGCAAGCAATATATGCGTGCACTAGAAGATAGGAAGGACCTTCGAATTGGAACCAGGCTGCGGAACCTGATGGAAAGCGCGGGGTTGACAGAGGTTGACACAAAGATGATTCCACTTCCATTATCCGCATGGTCGAATGGTAAGTGAACGCCATGTTTGTCCTGCCACCCCCACGAATGAAGAGCATTGACAAAATGCAGACCGGAGGACACGCGACATTGGACAGGCCAACTGCGACAATATTCAAAAGCTTCTTCGATCCTTGGCACTATACCCTCTCACGCAACGATTGCACATGTCGGCACCGAATTTTGACGCATTGGTGGAACAGGCACAGCAAGAGGCCAGAGACTTATCTCTCAAAGCATATTTTCCTTTGTATGTGCAATCACTCGAGGCGTCGTAGCAAGGTCACTGACTAGGCAGATACGTTTGCATTGGCCGAAAAGCAGCATGAAGCTCATCGAGCATAATACAACAGCAAGAGACTTTCGTGGGTAGCTGCAGTTGCAGTATGGGCTCACAATATATATGAGCGCAATGAACGGCATTGGATAGCTCGGCTTGTTTTTCAGCGGCATATTCTGCATTTCCACACGCATATACACCATGAATTAGCCAAAGACGGTTAGTGAAGCAAGTTTTCTTGATTGCATACGTTTTTTTTGTGGGGCAGCAGTACCGCATTGCTTTTTCTATAATGAAGCCGTGCGTCTCTTCTGGTCACCCGTAGGGTAGAAGAAGAACCCCTAGGAATTGATTCATGCTAGAGTGACATGGTCGCACAGAAACAACTCCGGGAATGACTAGATCGGGCAATAATCCGGATAGAGCTGCCACACAACGGGTTTTGAGTGCTACCCTCGAGGGTCCCCAGGGAGGCCAGTTGTCCGGGGGCAGTAAAGGGTCTTCGGGCAGATCGTCGCGGATGTGGTTCCGTGCGGATCGGGAGGATCAAGGAGATCTGAGGGCCACATCAAGCATTGCCACCTGGGGCGTCACCTGAGACAGAGCCTCGATGGATTCTGAGCTGACGACAAGGATGATCGAGCTCCCAATATGCCGAAATCAGATGAGCAGCCATGACTGGATGGGAGGGGGGAAGAAACCGGAGCTTCGATCCGATCATATCATAGCAGATCATGCTTTGAGAGATGCTCAGATCGGAGCTGGATGACAAGGGGACTTTCAACGACCGAGCTGAAAGAAAGTGAAGAGGCAAAGTTGGGAAAAGACGAGAAGATGAGAAGACGAGAAGACGAGAAGAGGAGAGAACAAGAGGGGGGTCGACCCAGACTGACGGGAAGGAGAGACCGGGGGAAACCCTCGACGGCGCTGCTTTGGACATTTGGATGCGCACTCGGCAATTTCATCTCTTTTCCCTTCCAATGTTCTTCGGCCATCACTGCAATCGCTGCCATCGCTGCCTAACGGCCACAGAGATCGCAGAGAGGGATACACCCGCCAACTCAAGTCTTCAATCATAGAGCGGCTGCTGGGTTGTTTATCCTACGCTTGGTCCCCAGGCACGCAGGCTACAAGTGCTCCGACCATTCCATTTTGATCTACAGTCCTGCCGATTTCACCTCTTCTCCAACCATAGCATCAACAACAAGAAAACGCACAGATGTCCTTCGCAGAAGATCCATGCCGCGGGAGAAGACCACGACACGACGAGGCGTGGGGAAAAGCCCATGAGAGTCGAGCCCAAGCCGAGAGTTCTGGGGGGAAAGCACCCACCGATGGCACCGTTGGCGTCTCCTTCCACAGAAGGAGGCATCCCCGTTCCAGGGCGTCGGGTTCCAGTGTCCTATTAGAGTTCGTGGTGGAATGCACTCCAGCCTAGCGAGATCAAACAACAGGCAGATCCTGGAAATAAGGGATGCGCTATGAGACGCGCCTTGATAGGAGCTACCGGAATCGATCTCGTCTTTCTCTTTCTCGATTTCTCTCCCCGACAAAGATCGAGGCACAGACCAGACCTACCCGCCCTGAGAGCTATTGTCCTAGCTCCCGTACTATGTATGGGTCTCCCCTTCAGGGGCTCCGAAGGCACCGACGAAGAAACCAGGGAACAGTGCCCAACGCTGCACGCAAATGACCATGCCGACCCAATGGCAGAGGCCCGGATATGCAAGCTGAAACCAAAGCTTGCAATTCGACACAATTCGTGGGCTTGCAGGGATGGTTGGTGGATTGGGAGACATCTGCATTTCCCGGTGTAGAATCCTTGTAGGTAGAACCAGTAGAGCACGCAAAGAGAAGGCTTCAAATTTTCAAACATACCCCGGGCCTAAAACAATTTGTGCGATGTGAAACATGCTAGTCCAACTGTCGAACCACGACTCGCGCGATCTAGATGGAATGACACCTAATATTTGAGGCACCATAATTTGCCCGATTTGGTAAAGCGCCAAGCGGGGAGAAAAAAAGTTGGCGCGCGGATTTTCTCTGAGCTGCTACCGACTAACCACTCAAGCACCCGCCACAATGCCTTCGACATACAAGAAGGAAAAGCCTTGGGATACAGATGATATCGACAAGTGGAAGGTAAAGATAGATCGCCCCGAAAATTCCACATGAACTCACCAGGCTAACGGTGTCTCGCCCAGATCGAGGAATTCAAGCCCGGGGACAATGTCGCCGGAAACTTCGTCGAAGAGTCGTCCTTTTTGACTCTCTTCCCACGATACCGAGAGCAGTATTTGAAGGAAGCATGGCCGACCATTACGAGATCACTGGAGAAGCAGGGTATCGCCTGTACGCTGGATTTGGTGGAGGGCAGCATGGCTGTGAAGACCACTCGCAAGACCTACGACCCGGCCTCAATCCTGAAAGCGCGCGATCTGATCAAACTACTTGCGCGTAGTGTCCCTGTCACCCAGGCTCTTAAGATCCTTGACGATGGCGTGGCCTGCGACGTCATCAAAATTCGCAACCAAGTGGAGAATAAGGAGCGATTCGTGAAGCGACGACAGCGCATCCTGGGTCCCAACGGATCCACCCTCAAAGCCCTCGAACTCTTGACCGAAACCTACATCATGGTGCAGGGTAACACCGTCTCCGTGATGGGCCCGTTCAAGGGACTGAAGGAGGTGCGCCGGATCGTGGATGACTGCATGGCAAATATCCACCCAATTTACCACATCAAGGAGCTGATGATCAAGCGTGAACTGGCCAAGGACCCGACTCTGGCCAACGAGTCGTGGGACCGATTCCTGCCCAACTTCAAGAAGCGAACCCTCTCCAAGCGTCGCGTCCCGCACCAGGTTACCGACAAATCGAAGAAAACATACACGCCCTTCCCTCCCGCCCCCGAGAAATCCAAGGTCGATCTCCAGATCGAGTCTGGCGAATATTTCCTCTCCAAGGAGGCCAAGGACCGAGCACAGAAGGAGGAGGTTGTCGAGCGCCAGCGCCAGAAGCGCGACGAGAAGATGCGCGAACGCGAGAAGGACTTTGTTGCGCCCGAGGAGACACTTCCTGTCGATGCCGATGCCAAGAAGAAGGAAAAGAAGGAAAAGAAAGAAAAGAAGGAGAAAAAGGAAAAGAAAGAGAAGAGCAAGCGCAAGCGCGAGTCGGATGCCGACGCCGATGTGGACGATGCTGCAGAGCGCAAGGAGAAGAAGAAAAAGAAGAGCAAGTCCAAGGAGGTTGCTTCAGACGTGGAATAAGCTGGCTATGTCTTTCGGTCTGGTTCTATTTTGGCGCTTCTGGCAGAGCATGGATCTGGCGTTTCAATCTTTCCTTTGCAGTGCTCTCTCTCAGTCTCTCATGAGTTTGTATGTAAAATGATCAATACCAAACTGTCGTATACTTTAGTTTACATTTTTTTTTCCTTTTCCTTTTTCTTTTCAAACGGTAAATCTGGGATCCATTCACTCCACCTAAGGGTAAAAAAAATTAATCTGTAAGAGACAGTCAGAAAACAAAAGTGATAACCCTTCCCTCGCAAGACCTCATCAGTCGCTTGATCCTTGTAGTTTGTGGTGATCCCCATTGAGTAGTCATGGCGAGCCCTGGTGCAGAAAGATCGCTGGGGTGTTCCCGGTAGGTATGCCCTAAACAGCGACAAAACGATGGGTCCGGGGTTCCTGGGTGGTTGAAATACGCTCTTCATGGTGGCTGACTGTGGGCTCCTGCTTATCAAGCATTCCCATTTCATGAGCGAAAGTATCATGCGGCTTCCACTTCGCACTTGTCCTGGGAGTAGATTCCTCAAGCATCTTGTCCACTTGCTCCAGAGACAATCCCTTGGTCTCGGGGACGATAAAGAAAGCAAACAGGAAACACAGCAAGATAGCGCTGCCCCAGACGAAGAAGACTTTGGATGCCAAATTACCCTTATCCTCGTCTACAATGTACGGAGTGATGACGGCAATGACACAGTTCCAGAGCCAGTTGGAGGCTGTGGCAAGAGCAACGCCCTTTGCTCGAATGGGAAGTGGGTAGATCTCGCCGATGACAACCCACGCAGCAGGTCCCCAGGTGGTAGCAAAGGCGGCAATGTAGAAACATGTGAAGACGATCAAGCAGATCTCCCTGTACGTGTGTGTGAAGTAGTAAGCATGCGATCCACGTCTGGCCATTCTTTCAGGTTGACCCTTGACTTACGCAGCGTGTTTTCCCGAGGCAGAAACACCAACAATGGCGACAATAAATTCGCAGGCACACATAACGACAGCACCGTATATGAGGAGAGTACGCCGGCCAAATTTCTCCATCATGTAAAATGATGCGGGAGTAGTCACAACATTGACGACGCCAGTGATGGTTGAGATTAGGAAGGGATTCTTGATGCCCACCTGTAGGAAGAAAGTGGTGCCATAGTAGACTGAAATCCGGTTAATCACATAGGTCTTCCACGACGTGCTACTTCAAAACTCACAGATGAAGTTGATACCAGTCCACTGCTGGAACATTTGCAAACAAGTTCCCATCATGACTCGGTGAAGGTTTCCACGGCGAGATAAACCACCTTTGAAGCAGTCGGCCCAAGAAGTGCTCGCAATCTGCTTTTCATACTCAAAGTTGGCTTTGATCTCTGCCAGTTCTGCCTGTATAGCAGGGTTGGATCCAGGCTGGCCACGTACTCGCTCAAGGGAGCGAAGAGCATCCTCCATCCGTCCACATTTGACGTAGTACCGAGGAGACTCCGGCAAAAAGAAGAGTCCAACCGCGAGAATGAATGCCCAGACGAACTGAATGCCGATGGGGATGCGATACGAGGACCTGTTTGGACGGTTCTTGCAACCCTGATCCACACCGGATGCCACAAGTAGTCCGATCGTGATCGCCCACTGGTAAACGGAAACCAACAGACCACGGACCTTGCGAGGGCTGATCTCAGAAACGTAAAGGATGACGGTAGCAGAGACACCACCAACGCCCAGGCCAGCAATAAATCGACCAGCCACAAGACCACCGACATTGATCGATCCCACCTGGACAGCCACGCCGATAGAGAAGACCAGACACGAGAGCATGATGGTGAGGCGGCGGCCAATACGCTCGGCAGCACCACCGCCAATCAATGCGCCGATGAAGGTACCAGCCGAGAGAATTGAGGTGATGAGAGACTTGCGCGAGGTAGAAATGATGTAGCCGTCTGGGTCCTTGGACTTGGGGACTGGGTGGCCGAAGTGCTTCTTGACATAGGGCATGCCCAGAACACCCGAGATGTAGCCAGAATCATAGCCGTACAGGATGCCTGTGGGAATGGTGAGCTTTGGCTTCTGTCAACGTGAAAAGCCCGTCAATACGAACCTCCAAAACTGGCGAAGCCACAGATCATATAGGCATGCCAAGTAACCGGGGCCTCAATGAGGTTGAGATCGGCTGTGCCGACAAGAAGGTTTGCCATATCGAAAGGATACGACGACGCGAGAAAGGACAAGGTTGTGAAAGTGTTGACTTCAAAGGGAGGAAGTTGATGAGGTCAAGTGTGGAAAAGGGGAAGAAAAGGAAGAGAGGAAGAGAGAAGTGAGAGGAGGGAAACAAGGCAGGCACGGCCAATCCCGAAGGTGCCGTCAGCAGTCACAAGGCAACGGTGACACACTCAGTCTCAGTTAGACAAGAACAGTCGATGGAGTTGCAAATTCATCGTAAGACACCCTTGCTGCATATTTATGAGCAGTGACGCGACAATGGAGGAAATATACGAGCACCTGTCCTGCTGACATACTCAGCAAGAAGAAGATGTAAGTAGACGAGGAAGGAATATTCAAAAACAGATTAAGTTACCGGCGATTACAGGAACAGGATTGAGTTACTAGTACAAATTACTCTCAGGCTACGCTTCCGGGGGATTATCTCGGTCATTACCATGTGGTAGGGGTCTAAAGCACCAGGAAGCATTGATCATCTTCAAGACTTGATGGATGGAACCCGAGATACCATGACTGGAACATTATTGTATATTACACAAGAATCTCCCCTTTAGGACAGTGTAGTAAACTAAAGATGTACTCGGTACTCATTAGCTCTCTCAATCCCTTAGGATCCTCGAGTACCATGCCGGTCAACCGCAGGAATCCCACCTGGTCAAGAAAACAGGTCGTACGAGGTTCTCACCCTGGATGAAGCGAAAAGGGGTACATCCAATTGATGGACAGGGATGCAGTATGCAGCCAGCCGTCAAGTGGGGAGGGAGATAGTTCCACAATTGACCACTGAGTGATCATGTACTTATCCAAGGTCTAATTTATACTTTATCTCGAAGGGTTACCGAACTAGAACTATAAAACCATAAATTGTCCATGATATTCCCATATTATTAACTTAACAACCATAATCACTAGATAGTACCGGGAATTTTTTAACTCCCTATGATAGACCTTCAAATAATATAATAGACAGGCTTCCTGTACTAGTCGGAGCCATTCACTCGGAATAAAACAGTAGACAGGATTTCGTGAAGAAGCCGAGAAGGATTCGATGGTAGCTCATTTGCTCTCCAAGCAATATACCCATCTGGGCGAATAAGAGCAGCCCCATTCGAAGAGACACCAAAAGATTCCTGGAAGTCCTGCTGTCGAACAAGCTGCAAATCGCGACCAAATTGGAGAGACCGAAGGGAAATAGACGAGGCCTTGGCCACACTCGCAGCTGCATTAGTCCACGCATCATTCTCAAAAATCAGAGTCCACCCGCTATGACCGACAACATCCAAGAGAGGAACTCTCTTCCCATCCTTGGATATCCATAAATGCGGGAAATGAGTACCAGGTTGACCATTCCACTCATCAGGCTTCATCGCTCGAGGTACACCCTCCTCTGTCCCAACGAAACCCTTAGACAGGTAAATTTGACCAAACTCCATAGCGTCATCATCGATTTTCTCAGCAGGAGGAGTGGCTGTATCAAGATGAACCTTGTAATCCGCACGCACGAAGATCTGATCATGTCGCAGCAAAGCGACAGGACGTCTCTCGGCATCATATGTGTCCAATAGCTCCGCCGATGACTTGCCAGATAGAACGGCAGAGAGTTTCCATGCAAGGTTATGCACATCATGGATACCGGTGTTTGCACCATATCCACCCCGATTGGGTGGTAAAGTGTGTGCCGCATCGCCGGCGAGAAAGACTCGGCCAGATCGAAAGGTATCCGCGACAAGGGCAGTCATCTCCCATTTACCGGTGGTTATGATGTCGATGGGGAAGTCGGTTCTTCCAATGGCTTGGTAAATGGCTTGGGTGAGGACTTTCTCATCGCGCTCGATATCATCTTTAAACATCAACGCCCAGCGTCCGTCGCTGTAGGAGGCGAGGAAGGCTTTAAGGTCGGGCTGTTCAATGTCGAATTGAACAATTCCTTTTGCCCACTGCTCAATTGGAGCGTGAAATAGAACACTGTGTAGATTTTGCATGAATCCACGGCCGTGGCGTGGAATTTGGAGTAATTCCCGGATCGTACTGCGGTTGCCGTCGGCTGCAATTAGGTATGAACCACAGATTTGTTGTTGGTTTCCTTGACCATCTTGAACAATGACCGTAACTTCCTCGGTACTTTGATCAATCGAGATAACCCTCTGCTGGCGGCGAATATCGGCACCTCGCTCGAGTGCGAGTCCTTCGAGAAGGGGTTCCAACTTGTCCTGTGGGATAGCAGAGCCACGCTCCACAGAGTATTCCTTCTTGGGACCGGATGACTTTAACTTCTCCTGATTTTGCTTCTCTGATTTTTGGTTTCTCTCGGTGTCAGACCAGGACGAGTTGTCATGCCATTTGCCAGTCACACTTTCGACATGTGCGCGCTCGAGAACGAAGTTCTCGGGGGCTGGGTCCTTGTTCTCAATGCCGAGGGAGCGATAGATTTCCATGGTTCGAGTTGTGAATCCAATAGCACGAGGGTGCTTCGAAACTCCCTCATGTTTCTCGAGGACGATGGTTGGTACTTCGTGGGAAGCCAAGCATAGGGCTGCGGAAAGGCCGACGAGACTGGCGCCAACCACAATGACCGGCTTTTGAGAGGTGGACATTGTGAAATATGAAGACAACTCGAAAATATACTTGAGATGAGTAGGGAAAAAAGTGTCGCTCTGAACAATGGTGAGATTGATGAGCATCGATGATGCAGACTAAGATTTATATAGAATGTCATGGGAGACTGTTCGGCGCCGAGACATCAACACCTCGGCGCCGAACAGTCTCCACCCATACTACTCTTGGCCTGAAAGCACAACAATCTACTAATCTAGTGCGGTTGATAATCGTGAAACACCGACTTCATTCAATTTAGGCAACAGATAATAAGGAAAAATCAGTCATAATTAACGCCAATGATGGATGACCAGTATGCAAACTATATACACACGAGGAGAGGCTCTGAAACCATGCGTACTAGATCGCTCGTTTTAATCTTGATCTAGACAGCACTTGGCGCAATACCCTCCGTCGTCGAAGTTCCATTACCCTTCAGGCGTCGCAGCTTGTCAGCCAAGAACTTCTCTTGTTCCTCCTGGCTCTTCTTGAGGTCGACTCCGAAGAACAAAACCCCAAAACTAACCACGCTGAGCGCAAAGAGAAAGTAGAACGGAGAGGAGTTATTGTGACTGGGACTCGCATCAATAATCGCACTGGAGACGATAGGTCCGATGAACGAAGAGGTTTTGCCGATAATGCTGAACAGGCTGAAAAACAAGAACTCATGGCCTCGGGGGGTGACTTCTGAGATCATGATTTGTGAGTAGCTGTACCAGGGACAGACGAAGAAGCCGTAGTATGCTTGGTAAACCTGTGTCGCCAGAACGTTAGAGTCGCTTGAGATACTTTGTGCAGTGTCCTAACTTACCCAGACCTCCCAAGTCTTGTGGAATCCGAACTGATTTGTCCAGATGCCGATCATACCCCAACCGTCCAGGAGAATAATCGCGACCGCAATGGTGTTGAACATGGTTTTAGTACCTAGTCTGTAGCGCTTCTGGATGAACCAAAATGTATAGATTCCAGCGGCCTGTATCGGTTAGCACATGGCCATGGAGCTCGTTGGGAGGTGCCCAGTGCGAATTTAGACATACCTGAGCAGCGATTCCCACGATCAGGAGATACGTTAATTGTAAGGTGTTATAGGCCACAATACTATTTTGAAGCGTGGAGATCACCGTGACAGTAGTGTTCAAAGAATCTCCAAGCAAGAAATAACCTATTAGAGTACGATGTTAGTCTTGAAAAGCCGACTTGAAAGCTAAATCGGAGAGAGTATTACCAATGAGGTAGATCAAGCTTTGCTTCAATTTCCAAATCTGTCTCATCGCATGCCAGACTTGCCATACTCCGGCAATCAGCACACCCCGCGGCCCGGGATCCTGACCAGGGCGTCGCTTCTCGAGGAAGAACCAAGGCAGGGAAACAAGCAGCCACACACCCGAGGCAAAAGCAATGAGCACGCTCAGCCCCCAGTTGTTCTCCTGTTGACCCGCATTGACATCCAAGGCATACATGATACCAACGATGATGGCCAGAATGACGACCTCGCCACAAGACTGCACATAGAAAGCCATATTTGCTAGGCGACTGCGCATCATCGTATCGGAGTAGTCGTATTCGTCGCGGGTGATTCGGCCCGCGGTATAGGCTTCGGCCTTGTCCTTCATCTCAGAGGTATTTCGAGCAAGGCCCGGGAACGCGGCGGTCCAGAAAGTCAAAGTGGTTTGGTAGGCAATCAGACCAACGATGTACAGTCCGACCGCAACCTCCCATTTGTCCCATGAATGTACACCGAGCCAACCGAATCCGATACCCCAGGCGATAATGGATAGCGCGATCAGAATATTCGGTCGCCAGTAGCCGAAATCGGCGAAACTACCGATGGTCAAGAAAACCACGACTTGGATGGCAAAAGAGATGCCGTTACACAGTAGCACAATGCTATTGATGGATCGGGGTTTTCCGAGGAACTCCATGATGCCGTCCCAAGGTGCGGCCTGGTATAGTAAGTTTTGGAATGCCGTGGGGGCGAAGTCTATGCGATGGAATGTTAGATCGGGAGCTTCAGAGATCTTGGAGATGTTGCCAGATGATAGAACGTACTGAACAGTGACAGTCCATTATTGCCGATATAATAGCTAGATATGCGCTACGTTTAGTTTCAACC
This sequence comes from Penicillium sp. G339, assembly GCA_027569595.1. NCBI lineage: Eukaryota > Fungi > Ascomycota > Eurotiomycetes > Eurotiales > Aspergillaceae > Penicillium > Penicillium sp. G339. Next base: position 65,598 of record JAPDFJ010000056.1, on the reverse strand, counting down.
TCAAAGTATCAGCCCGCCTCCTGCTCAACGAACAACGCACGCATAGTAAGCCCAGATCTCATTCCTGGTCGTGCGATAATTATCATCGAATTGATCGGGAGCCACGAGCTGCTGCGACTTATCCTCGAGGGCGACTTGGGACATCTCACGATCCACCTCTACGGCGGAGAGGCTCGCGTGCTTATCTTTGTCGGGCTCCATGGTCGCGACGGGCGGAGTTGCAAAGAACAAGAGAGACAAAGAGAAAAGAAAACGAAAAGAGGGGCCTCAACGGGGCCGAGGACATTCCAAGTGATAAATACCGGAATCCTGTCACTCAGGCTGTCTCGCTCGGCCGCTCTTGCCCCGCGCAGAGCCAAAGCCTGAGATAACAACAGGCCAGTCGCGTTGGAATGAAAAATGCCGATCACCAAGCAATCTGGATTCGCTCCACGCTACCCCCGTGTCGGGTCTAGCCAGAGCTTAGCGACTCGGCCCGGGGCCTATCACAGCCATCTTCTTCCGGACGTGCGTTTGGTGGAAATGCAAAGGTCCAGCCATGAGATAACACGGCTCGTGTGTGGCGGTGCAACCCGATTGTTGAGGTACAGTATCTCATCAAAATGGGAGCAGTAAACAAGGTAAATATTCGGGGTATAGTAGTAGGTATTAGTAGAGTAGTAGCAGGTAGCAAACTCCACCTGGAGGATCGGCTTCCCGGCATCTGTGGGTTCTGGGGTAGCCGCGCACGTTGCCGACCGCGGACGGCCAAATACCGTGACCGTGACCCAGTGGGCCAGGGAAACTCCCAGCCCCAAGTACCATGACCTGTCATTCCTGTGATATGTTCTGGATCATTTGTGGTATAAGGGGATTGCTCTATAGTCACCGGATTGGATCGATGTCTTGAAAATGTTCGAATCGAGGTTGTCATACTAATTTCATCTACACGTCTACGGTACAACTTGGATAGGACTATCCCATATGACACAAACCGTTCATGAAAATATCTACGATAGTATTGACCACCAGAGCTTTGATAGTACTACCTAGACGTGAACACAAGGGAGACCAGTAGTATGCCAACCGCGGGTCTTGATCCAAACTTGAACTTTTGATGAAACATACATGAGGGTTAGCATGAGATGATCTGCGGCACATCGGCAGACTTCCTGCTGCAGCTCGTCTCTACCTTGGATTGGCGCTCTTGGCCAGATCTACGATGAAAAGCGATAGGCCGACGGCCAACCTTAGAAAGAGACATTGATACTCTCGAGGCGGCATCGTCATCTCTTCCAGAGCCTGCTCGCTATGGACTTGGAGTAGTCCACCAGAACGAACAGCGAAATCCTGCGATCGGCGATGAAAGCTGGCTAGGGAGACTTATTGGCGGCAGCCTTTTTGCAAACTTGCGACCGAAAGAAATGAAAAAAGAAAAGAAAAGAGACGAAAACTCGCAAATCAATTCATCGACTCGTGGGGGCCGTATGAAACGCGATTCGAAGATCCTCGCCCACGAATACGTCGAACAAAGACACGCAGGTGGTGCGAGTGCTTGTCTGGGAGTTATTTCATGCCGCGCCGGTGGATTTCATGTCTGCACCTGGTGGCTCCTCATCAAGAGACCCGATTATTGGCCCGATGGCCTCGATGATTGGACCAAGTTTTTTGATCACCTCTCTGGACCCTTCAAGAGCCCACACCGGCCGGAAAAAGGCCGCAATGGAGCATGATCGATTGATAAAAGTCAGGGACAAGAGCTGGCAGAGTGGAGGCTTCGGGGTTGGGCATTTCGGTTATGTAGAGCTTTGTCTGGGCTGTTCGTCATTAGCGTAAGTTGGTCAGAGGTCACGATGCACAAAAGGCCGAATGCTTCTCCTTAGCGAGGAGAAGATTGAGTGGGGAGGATTGGTGGCTCCGAAGCGAGAAGAGATGAACGAACGAGCGGGTTTTGGCGAGGGACCCGTACACACTCGATCACCGATAGAGATTGGCCAAGACCAATGTAATGAAAACGCAGACTGAGGCTGAGGAACTGTATGTAATTCCACTCAATGCCAAGGCGATCGACGTGGAGAAGAAAGACAAAGTGAACGGGAAGGCCGTTTTGAAGGCGGAGGTGGAGATGTTCAGCCTGAGGAAAGAGCGCGGGATGTGCAGATAAGGAAGGAGCGAGGTTGCATGGATGACATCACAACACTGTAGCTCTTCTGGCACTTTGCCTTTCTCCCCTTTCCCTTTGGCATAATTGGTGCTTTCAGCTGCTTTCTATCTGCACCCTTTGCACCTTGTGCAGCCTGTGCACCAAACACATTCTCGGATCGGACGGCAGGCACTCGCCAATTCAATGCGGCCCACCTTGATCAGCCATGCCGTTGGACGAGAATCTCACGCCGGCCCCGTTAGGTGAAGCACCCTCAACTTGGCCGGAGCACCCATGGCTCAATCAATGGCACCCGTGAGAACAGCTGTGGGTCAGGACAGGAACTAACAGTTGAGTTCCAGTCCCTATTGACTGGACCTTTTCGCCTCCTGTGAAGCTTTGGCGATGCCAACCGGAAAATCGCGATGATCGCATGGCTATTGCGTGTCTCTCCTCCACTACAGCTCCCCGAAGGTGGAATAGCGGAGCAGTCCTCGCTCTTATATCTCGTCCCTTGCCTCCACTGATGCCGTGATTGCTTTGTTTCTGCTTCTCTTCCTCGTTCTTCCACCTCTTTTTGCAACCTTTTCCCGTTGCAGATCATCAGTGCAAGTCCCTGCTGGCAACAAGACCATCTTTGCTGAATCTCCACTATAAAACTCGAGATTTTGGCCGGTAAAGACCCGCTGCTAAAATGGAAGAAGGGGACATCAGACGACCGAGAGCGGTAGTAAGTGCGCCCGTGGATCTCTCATAGAACTAAAGCTCTCGTCTGATTATCGTGTGGTCGTAGTCTGGTGCCAGAAGCGAAGGCCCTACTTCGCCAACTAGAAGTGGTCGAGGATGGGATGACGACGCTATCTCGCCCACTCGTCGATTCTCAACTATTGAAGAGGGCCAGGGTGGTGCTCGCCGTCGAAGCTCTGCAGCAAGACGTAGCGGCAGCGGGGTGCCGAGTCTCGCTCCTCGAACAACTCTAGCAGAGAGAACAGCAGGAAAATTCACCTTGGCGGGGCCCGATGATAGTCCTCAGATGGCACTTTCCCACGAGCCCTTTGTGCAGCCTGGCTATGCCGACCTGAATCCGTCCTATGAGCAGCCCAACAATGCAAAACCCGTATGGTCTCTGGCTAAACCATTGCCTCGCGTGGTGCGGCCAGGCATGGTACCAACCAAAGAAGAGCTGCTGGAGAAGCGTGCAAATGCCCAACTCCCTGCAGAAAATTCGCAAAGATTAGGACTAGACCCAGATCCAAATGATTTGGAACTAGGCAAGATCGAGAAGACTGCGAACCCGTGGAAGATGGCGGCACAGGTAGAGGATGCTCGGCTGCAGCGCGAGGCCAACTTTATGAACAAGGTTCTCAATGGAGAATCGGGTTCTGTTGCCGGACGGGGCTCACGACGCCTTTCTCGCACGTCCTCTAATCGGTTGAGACGTCCATCCCAGTGGAATGTGCCGCAGAATCATCTATCGACTGTGGATGAAGGCGGATCTCAAACAACCGATGAAGGCCAAGGTCAAGGTCAGGGCAAGCCACCTGACTATCTGACAGACGATCCACTTCAAACCGTCCCCGAAGTTCCAGAGACAGCAATCGACGATAACGATCTGGACGCTAAATTGGAATTCCCAGGCCTGGACCATGCCACCTGCCCAGAGGACCTGCACCCATTAGTGCAGGATCTTGTTGAAGAAGAGGTGCACAACAACCACACTACTTGGTCCGTTATTCGGACACACCACCGCGAAGCGTTGGCCGAAGCACTGGCAGTCTTTGTTCAACTGACTATCGGATTCTGTGCCGACTTGTCCGTGACCGTAGCAGCTGCAGGAAATCCTAACACAACTGCATGGGCCTGGGGGCTGGCTACAATGATCGGTATCTATATTTCCGGTGGTATATCTGGTGCTCATCTCAACCCAGCCATCACAGTGCTGCTCTGGTTCTATCGTGGCTTTCCTAAGCACAAGATGCCCGAATACTTCGCCGCTCAGTTTATCGGCGCGTTCTGTGCTGGTCTTGCGGCGTATGGCATATACTACGAGTCTATCAACTACTATGTTAGCAACAATATCGACACTGGAATCATCACCAGTTTTGTCACTGGTCAACGCGAAGTGTGGGTAGGTCCTGTCACGGCCTTCTTCACCGAATTTATTGGCACAGCCTTCCTGGCAGTGACAATCCTAGCTCTCGGTGACGATCAGAATGCACCACCTGGAGCTGGAATGAACTCGCTGATCATCGGCCTTGTCATCACCTGTCTGAGTATGACATTTGCCTACCAGACTGGTGCTGCCTTTAACCCGAGCCGAGACTTCGGTCCAAGACTTGCTCTGCTCGTGCTGGGCTACAGTAATGATTTGTTCCTCAACCCCTACTGGTTATATGGACCGTGGGTGGGTGCTGTGAGTGGCGCTTTTATGGGCGGGTTCCTATACGACTTCTTCATCTTTACTGGTGGAGAGTCACCTGTCAATTATCCACTCGAGAGAACTCAACGGGCAATGAAAAAGAGCCGTATGAAGTGGAGGCGCTGTTTGCGTCTTGCTAAGCGGGAGCCTAGGGGGATTTCTATTCCATGAACTGGCAAGCCCCCGAGCATGCATCTCACAGCGCCGCGCCAAATCATTCTTTATAGCTAGATGTTCAGATAGATAGGTTTGGTGGATCCTTGATATCATATGCTCTTCGACGATGTGTGAAAGTTTTTCAAGCGACTTCTCGGATTATGCTGTTAAATACAACGTCGACTCGTATCATTGCACAACATGCTTGTACGTAAGTCTTAGACGGCAATATGATATACCTCATGGTGCCGGGAGCGGGGTAGATGATCTATATTACCGAGACAGCCAATTGAGGTGTCAGTGTACCGTGAGGGGAGTTCTACAAATGATTACCACGCGGGGCATTCCCCGCAGAGTTTAATCCAGATGTGGAGTTGAGATCCCGTCGGCTCCGTTTCAATATCTTTTACATAATTGACAACGACCGAATTTCAAAGAAAATTGATACACAATGTCAGACAGCCTTCAAAAAGCTACGTTCGCTGCAGGTTGCTTTTGGGGCGTGGAGCATCTATATCGAAAACATTTTGGGAAAGACAAAGGAATTGTAGAATCGCGAGTCGGGTATACCGGTGGCCAAAGTGAAGCGCCATCGTATGAAGCGGTTTGCAAGGACACAACCGGGCGTACGCTCACCTCTAGCACCCCCTCTTGTTACCTCTGAAGCCAACAGCTCATATATAATTTTAGATGCGGAAGCTGTCACGCTTATTTTCGATCCTAATATAGTCTCGTACGAGACCCTCGTGAAGTTCTTTTTCAAGATACATGATGCGACTTCTTTAAATCGACAGGGTCGAAATTCTGGGTCTAACTACCGCTCTGCCATTTTCTGCCATAGCAGCGAGCAAGAGGCTATTGCGAAAGCCACGAGCGAAAAGATAGGACGACAGTGGTTTTATAAGCCTGTTACTACTTTGATTGTTCAGGCTGGTATCTGGTGGGACGCTGAGGAATACCATCAGTTATACTTGGATAAGAACCCAGACGGGTATCATTGCGAGACTCATTTTATACGAGATTTCCCAGAGCTGGAATAAATATACCTATTGAATGTGAAGTGGACCGAGCAGGCACGTCAGACTTTCTATAAAATCTAAATACTATCTCAAAGCTTGGCTTTGCTAGACATCCGTTCTTGCTTCGCAGCATCCTTGAGGTTCCTTCGTAGAATCTTCCCTGCTGCGCTCTTTGGAATCTCGTCCACGAACCTGACGCCGCCCCTCAGTCTCTTATGATGGCTGACTTTTGAATTCATCCACTTGCTTATTGCCTCTGCTGTGGCTGGTGACTCTTCTATTCGGTGTGACACGACGATATAAGCGCGAGGAACCTCTGTGTGATCTTGATCAACCCCTATGACGGCAACATCGTCGACACTTGGATGTGAAATCAAGAGACCCTCAAGCTCTAATATGTGTATTAGAAGGGACCTTAATAAAATTTCGGGCTGAGGACAAAGAACAAACCTGCTGGAGCAACCTGGAATCCTTTATACTTGATCAACTCCTTCACACGGTCTGTGATATAAAAGTTGTCCTGGCTATCATGATATCCGACATCTCCAGTCTTATAATATCCATCAGACGTGAAAGAAGCAATAGAGCCTTCCTTGTTTTTCCAATATCCCTTGAAGATACTAGGCCCCTTGAGGCACAGCTCGCCACTTTCACCCGTCGGTACTTCTTCGCCATCTGGCGATAGATACTTTGCAGTAAGATTGGGCATCAACTTGCCAACACTACCAACACTGGTATACCATTCGTCCCAAGGCTGGGTATGTGTGATAGGACTTGTTTCACTCAGCCCGTAAGCCTGGTTGATTCGGATGTTCAACCGGTTGTGGACTGTATCCACTAATTCGCGGGTGAGTGGTGCGGCTCCAGATGTCACCATGCGCAATGAGCTCAAGTCATATTTGTCGACGATGGGATTGTTTGCGAGATGAACGAGAACAGGCGGGGCAAGGTAAACGAAAGTTATTCGCTCGTTCTGTACTGTGCGAAGGAAAACTTCAAGATCGAAACGTTCCATTGCGAGCATTTCGATTCCTCGATACAGAGACTGATGTATGAGGCAAGTAAGACCTAACAGTGATATCAGATATCCGATGGGCTATTATTAATGCTAGGGATAATTACCGTAAATGTGATAGAAGGGTAAAATCCCAATCAATCTATCATTTTCCCAGTTGTAGCTTCGCCCCACAGAGGAGGTCACCATCAAGATGTTTGCGACAATGTTGCGATGGCTTAACATTACCCCCTTTGGCAGGCCAGTAGTACCAGATGAGTAGACGAGAAAAGCGAGATCACTGCTAGGGTCTAGTGTTTCTCGAGGCAGGCCAGTAGGGTATGGCGATGCCACTCTCGCTATCTGATCGAAGTGCTTGAACTGACCCGATGGATCTCGCTTGTCTCCAAGAAGAATGATTTGCTGAAATGCCACGCCTGCCTTCTTCGCCGCCGCAGTGACAATTGGTAGGAGAGATTCGAAGGTTGCGATTGCTTTCGTGCCATTGTCCTTGAGCTGGAAAGCTAGCTCGTCGACAGAATAGCCGGGGTTGGCCGGTGACACGATGCCGCCCGCGAAAAAGGTACCGTAGATGATGACGGGTATGTCAATGCTGTTAGGAGCAAAGAGAGTAATGATATCGCCTTTTTGCCAGTTCCACTTTGAGCGCAAGCCTTGTCCAAAAGCAATTGCGGCATCATGAAGGCCGGAGTAGGTATAATGGCGATTTGTGATAGCATCACGATATATGGCTAGTAAATTTGAGAGGTTTTGTTCAGAAATCATGGCAAGTGCTCCGAGTGACGGTCAACTTACTTTGGTCGAAGGGAAACCTCTCCTCTCTCTCCTTTTCAAACATCAACCCCCACAGGTCGACGTTGGGGATCTCGACCTCGGGATATATCGCCGAAAATGGCATTTTCAAGAACCGTGTGAACAACCGTACTTAATGTCAACCTTTCAACCTTTCTTCTCCAGGACCGATATTCCCAACTGGCGTCCAAGCGCGTGTGATGATTGAATCATCATGGTCGCGCCGTCTGCGCAATACCTCGGGGTTTCCCCGCATTCCTCGGCTCCTTACGTGGGTCGCATATCGGGTTCTGGTATTTCCGAAACGCCCGAGAAGCATCACGGTTAATAAGCAATTTTGGATTAAAACAGCCTATGAGCTTACGTTAAAATTAACAAATATATTCTGTTCTTTTAAGTATATAGATCACCTGAAGCTAGATAGATGTCATACCAGGCTTCCAAAACTTGACAGTTCTACTACTAGACGACGCTCCCAACAAGATAGTAGATATTGTATAGAATTTTCCTTATGCACACACTTATCTAATGGAACACAGTCAAGTTATTCAGAAACCTTTTTTCTTTGAGCTACTCTTTGAACCCTTGTTGTTTTTGGTAATAGCTCTTATATCGGTTAGTTTTGACCACTGAAATATAACTGCATTCTACTATTGTAGTGACGGCGATGAATGAGAGATGGTGGCATCCCCGGCGCATTTAATGTGCCATAAAGCATTCTAATGAGAGGGACGAAGTGAAGCAACCACAAACTTGAAGAGAAGGCGCGCAGACGTATGGCATATATAGGTGGGGAGTCCTACTAGTAAGTGGCAGCAACGGCTACTTTACCATCTTGCTAAAGACAGAGGAATTTTCGGTTGTTGATCAAAAACTTATGCCAACTGGGACTTCATTGATATCGGGTTCTTGTGTTGTGCTTTGGGGGTTCCTCTCAGACTATGCAGGAAGCAGATTTGTCTGGTTAGTTATACCACTGATAAGATGACACCAAAGAGATAAATACATTGCTTTGTTTTACGAGAGCTCATTATAGAATCGCAGATAATTGGGCTCATTCCCCAACGGAATTCTTGCCGTTTAGCCGTCAAGCCTGCCTCTGAAGGAATTTTGCTTTCTTGACCATCAATGTACAGCTCATGACGGCTGTATTCTGAGTTCATCCCATTCCCTTCATGAAACTCAGAAAGTATATTAACTAACATTTTTTTATTAACAGCTACTCATGGGCTAATTAGGTCTGTTCCGACCACAATGAGGAGCGAGCTGTCGTAATCAGCATTTTCAGTATGCGGTAGCTGCCCGGTTACCTATTCTAATCTTCCCACAGACTATGACACCGTCCTTCCGTGAGTGAAAATTTTCAGATAGGACGCAGTAATATTGCAATGTAACTGACATTCTTAATTTAGGATATGGCTTTCCAGCAACATTTGGGTTAGTCATAGCAGCGATTATCGGTGTTGTTGTAATCCAGCTACTTATTCTGCGGGATAAGCGAAAGGAAGGGCAACAGCCAAGCACTGCTCGAGCGGCAAATGAAACTTAGGATGTTGGGTTGATTTACGGAATTGGGACTAGAATGGAAAGTTATGAAATTTTGTCAGATAATATGAGAAATGGATATATTCAAATCATATTTCATCAAAGCTGGAAATTCTGTCGGGTACTGGCATACATCGAGGGTATTACTATTTGAACTTTTTCATCTGTTTTCTATAGCCATATTTTTGTCTTATGTATAATGCGATTCTGCTAATTTAGTTATCAACATGAGGACCGAGTAAAATTTCTACCTTCATCCACCACAAAGTATTATTCTAGTAACAGCATTGATAGGACCTTAAGTCTGTCTAGCTACTCCCCTTTCTCGATTTCCTTCCAAAATTTCTCGATAAGCCCAGCAACCTCAGGTACCTTTTCTCTAACAACTCCATGCCCGACCTGCGGGACAACAGCAACATTTTTCATACCAACATCATGCAAATCCTGCACGCTACACAGGTCATCCAGCTCTCCAAGAACACACAAATTTTTGATACCTGTTTTGGCTGCCTTGGCAAATTCGGCATGTTGATCGAAGACGCCACCGTCTCTAAAGATGCCAACGACACTCGCGGCATGCCCCTCATGCATCCTCATCTGCCAGTCACGAACAGCTTCTGCCACGATTTCACCTCTTCCAACTCTTTCTTTCCAATCTGAAGGAATAGCCAATTTCCCGCCTTCCAAGAATTCCAATACCCACTCCAGTGCCCGCTCCTCCAATCCCTCGCCGCCGCGCATGTAACTCTTTTCCAACTCACCCAGTTCAGATGTACGCAATAGACCAGCAGGTGCAACCAGGGACATAGACGAAACACGTTCCGGCTCAAAAGCAGCATAGATCGCGACTGTCGATCCGCCAAACGAGTAGCCAACGAAATGTGCATCCTCCCAATCGAGGTGCATCATCAAGGCAATGATCAAGAAGCGAAAGCGTATCGGGTCGTGCGAGATAATAGGCGTGTCCGAGAGCCCATGGCCATACAGGTCAAAAAGAACTAGATGGGCATAGGGGAAGCGAGAGCGAAGCGCACTGGCTAAGGGTTGCATTCCGATTGCGGGCGTCCGGACACCATGCACGAACAGAACGCGCGAGATGGGCTTTGCACGGTCTGCGGGCGCGGGAGAGTATGGAGGAAGCGAATAATAGGCGGTCTTCCCGTACATCGTGTGGAGGAATGATGCATTTGGTAAAATGTTGCCAAATGTCGCGATGAAGGCGGCTTCGGAAGGGGCTTGGATTGGGCTTTCGTCACCCTCCTCCTGGTGTATCTGGGGACGCGGCAAGACGATCGGAGTAATAGGCATCTTGGTGATGATGTAGCGCCTTTGGTATTTTCAGGTAGCTGATTGATTGCTCAGGATATGAGGGTGGAAAATTTTTTCAAGCAATTTAAGGAAATGTGTGTGAATGTTTCTTCTAGTCTCTTGTCATCTTTAAGTACAAAGTGAATCGTATGGATTGTCCAATCAGAACCTGAAACGCCAATATAGACCAATGAGTTTACTTTGATACACTCTGACCGCTTTCGTGTGTACTAAGACTAAGATTCTGCCCGCAACCTGAATATTTGGGAAGTCCACTTCTCCTTTTTCTATTCTTTCGTATCCGGTCATTCTTGTGAATTCAAACTAATCTATAGCATTTCTTTCTATATACAAATTTACATAAGACCAAAATCTATCAAGACTTCATCTCATAGCTTAGCCTTGCCACTTTCTATGGCAGACCAGCTGTTATCCCCAAGTTTCTCGTATTTAGTTCCGTTGAGCCAGTACAAACTGTCGCCCGCAGACTCCTGGCGAGGGTTCCATCCCTTCTTCAAGAGATCGCCTTTAGCTTGCTTGAAAGTGACACCTGTGGAGACCCTGGAAAGTGACGAGTTGTTAGCGGGATGGTTGTCCTGGTGCGATCAAATAAAACTCACTTTTCGATAAATCGGACGAGACGTGGGAAGGCGTATGATGGTACACCGCGCTTCTTCAGCTCGGTATACAATTTCGAAGCGAGATCAGCTTCTGCGGCTGGGGAATGTTCCTCGAGGGTTATTCCTGCAGCGCCAGCTTGGCCATCATATCTAGGAGTAGTTAGAAAATGAGCCCCAAAAAGTCAACCAGAGATTCATTACACACCCAGAAAGCTTGACACCGTAGACCACAGCATCATGAACGCCCTCAATTCGACAAATATGGTCTCGAATTTCTCCAGCGCTGACATTCTCACCCTTCCAGCGGAAGGTATCTCCAACACGGTCCTGGAATCTGATCCATCCAGACTGGTCCTGCACCACAAGATCACCCGTACGCTGGAAAATATCTCCTTTTTGGAAAACATCCCGAAGTAGCTTACTTTCGGTAGCATCCTCGTTGTGCAAATATTCCGTCAACAAACCACGATCGCGCACACGACCAATGGCCTCCCCCTCCTCATCGAGAGCAGCCCGAACACAGAATCCAGTTGAGGGATCGCGATATGGCATCTCAGTATCGTTGTCATATTTGACAATGAATGTATCGTCTTCAAAGAATCGACGAATAGGGCCAGAAAATCCAACCTTCCCGGCACCCCATACGCCAGGACCGTGGTTATCGAACTTGGCCAACCCCTCAGTAGAGCGATAGAATTCGCGAACCTCAGATATGTTGAAACGGCTCTTGAATCGCTCCCAGATCTCGCCTCTTAGGCCATTGCCAGATGCAGCGATGCAGTGATGGTCGCGGTCATAAGGGGATGGGGGAGTAGCAAGCAAGTACCGGCACAGCTCACCAATATAGAGGATGCGGGTGGCTCGGGAATCGTGAACGTCCTTCCAGAATTGCGATGCCGAGAACTTGCGCCTCAGACAGAGAGTCCCTGCATTTCCCACCGAGTAGCATACTCCAGTGAAAAAGGCGGTGCCGTGGAAGAGTGGGAGAGCAGAGTATGTTCGAAGTGGGTAGTACTTGGAACGATCGTTGACATCGGCGGATAGAGGAGTGGAGGTGATAATGGCCAGCATATTTCGGACAGCACAAGCTTTAGGCTTGCCTGTAGTTCCAGATGTGTAGATCAAGGCTGTGAGGTCTTTCGGCGTGCGTTTAGCCGGCGCTAGTCCAGCTGGCGAGAATTGTTGCAATTCAGCTTGTGTGATCAATTCCACCGCGCCGGAGGAAACTCCCTCAAACGAGGAGAAATGGAATGTAAAGTGTGGCAAATCCGCACAGACATGTTGCGCAATGTCTGGTGTCGAAATGATAGATTTGGAGCCAGATACATTGAGGCAGTGAATGAAGGTGTCATCTTGGTCATGTTAGTGTGTTTTCATGAAGCCATCTGGGATTTTTGACACATACCCCGCAGGTTGGTGTTGATCATAGCAGCCACTGCACCAAGCTTTGACAGAGCATATAGAGTAACGACCATCTCAGGCGAATTTGTAGTGAAGACACCGACCATATCTCCACTTTTCACGTTGCGCGCGTGGAGCAACGCCGCAAATCGATCAACCACTAAATATCCATTAGTTTCTTGTGCTGCTGTGGACGAAGCTTCAACACATACATTCTTTCAATTGGTTGTATGACCAGGTCTTGTGCTCAAACCAAAGTGCCTCCGCAGTCCCCTGGCCCTCGACATCGACAACTCGCTGGAGAAGCTTGTAGATAGTGGCATGTTCGCCAAGCTTGCCAATGCGCTCGCCGAGACGTTGTCCAAAGGCGCGATCATTCTTCAAGCTAGACAAGTCTGTGCCGATCGATAGCTTTGCATTCAAGTAGGCGCCAGCAGCAAGGGAAAATGCAGTTCCCATCGCCACGGCGGGCGCGCCGACTTCAGATAGTAAGTCCATTGTGAGCAACCAGATTACGCGAAGAAAAAAGAAGTATTATCGACTTGTCCACTCTTTCCAATGGATGATTGCACTTGCTGAAAGATAATAGAATAGTTAGCACAACGCTGTGAGGTTATGTGGTTGTTCAGATAGTTGTCAAAATGCGGAAGACGGGGGGAATTAAAATAAGGCCTGATGGTAAGGGTCAAGACGGAAGCTGGCCTGGAGCGATCTGCCGTTTTTAGCGAGGCTAAACTATGTAATAAGCTTAGCTCGTCACTGGTATAATCCGAGGTGGAGAGATTACATGTAATGAATGCGAGGCTCCGTATTCTCATTCGTCTTCCCCGCGGTCTACCCCGGGTTTGGCGGCATTTATCCGCGTATCTCTTCTAGTACGACCGATTGCGAATGAAATACAACAAACTGATTTCTTGTTTGAATATCAAAATACTGAGAACATGTCCACCTCAATGTGTACTTTGGTTGACCTCCTGCTTCTGCCCTCACCGACATCGCCCTGATCAGCACTGTCAAGCAGAGGAAGTTCCTACAGATCGATACCCGCGTATGGTAATATTACCGCATTTCCACCAATCACCATCCCTTACATCGGGCCGAGGACTCTTCTGTGACGGTATGATACCAGCCTGCAGACGTCGGGGGGCCGGCAATTCCACTCGGCTCACCATGCGATGCTCCAACCTGAGGAACGGCCAGAGGAGCTCGGCCCAGCTGGTTTCGGTCAGGGGACATAATTTCGATTCACAAGTCGGACGAGCCGCGGTCCATTCGCCCCGCGTTCTGTGACCCCCGACGATATTAAAAAATGTGAGCTGCCGTCGTGGAGCCCGTTTTCTCTTCCGTCCTTCAAGCTTCTCTTTCCTCTTCAACTCTCCACGCCATGTCTTCACCACAACAACGGCTCTCCTCTGTTGCACACCAGCTGTCTCCCTCTGGGGCGTCAGCTGCGAAGCAGCGCATTCTGTCCAAGAATGCCGATGATGTGGTATGTGTTTATTCCCCGCTACAATAGGTACCACCGGTCAATTAACACCGACACACAGGTCATCACCTATCTCGCCCGAACGCCGCTCACCAAGGCCCGCAAGGGTGGATTGAAGGATACCACGGTTGATAATCTGCTGATCTCCCTTCTCACCGTACGTTAAGACCTTGCATTCAGCAGATAAGACCGCTGTGCTGATTCCAAACAGACTGTGCGCGAGAAGTCGAACATTGACCCCAACCTCGTCGAAGATGTCTGCGTGGGTAACTGTCTAAGCCCCGGCGCCGCCTATCTTGCTCGCTCCTCCGTCCTGGCAGCCGGATTCCCTGCGACAGCTGCGACCTCTGTGACGAACCGCTTCTGCTCCTCTGGCCTGCTGGCCATCCAGAACATCGCCAACCAGATCATTGCCGGCTCTATCGATGTGGGTATCGCCGTAGGCGCGGAGAGCATGAGCACCAACGCCGACGGAGGCTCCCCCGAAATGGCCGAGCGTATCAACCAGCACCCGCTTGCATCGCAGAACTACATGCCCATGGGCCAGACTTCGGAAAATGTGGCCGCGCAATTCAACATCCCGCGCGAGCAACACGACAAGTTCGCAGCCAACAGCTACCAGAAGGCCGAACGCGCCCAGAAGGCCGGCTGGTTCAATGATGAGATTATCCCCATCAAGACTCAGATCAAGGATCCCAAGACGGGCGAGGTCAAGGATATTGTTGTGGACCGGGATGATGGCATCCGCTATGGCACGACCGCCGAGAGTCTCGGCAAGATTCGCTCTGCCTTCCCCCAGTGGGAGCCCAGCGCGACGACCGGCGGTAATGCTAGTCAAATCACGGACGGCGCTGCGGCGCTGGTCTTGATGAAGCGCTCTCAGGCGCAGAAGCTGGGTCAGCCAATTATTGGCAAGTTCTGCGGAGCCACCGTTGCCGGCCTGGAGCCGCGCATCATGGGTATCGGCCCTTCCATTGCCATTCCCAAGATTTTGGGCAAGTTTGGCCTCAACAAGGATGAGATTGACATCTTTGAGATTAACGAGGCTTTTGCCTCTATGGTAAGTACTTGTTTGTCCTAGGTCCGGTCACAATCGTCTCTCTAACTATTTGGCAGGGTGTCTACTGTGTCGGCAAGTTGGGACTGGATGAGTCCAAGGTCAACCCGCGTGGAGGTGCCATGTAAGTGAACGTCGATTTTATCGCATTGGCACTGGTGCTGACTTCAATTAGTGCCTTCGGCCATCCCCTAGGAGCCACTGGTGCCCGCCAGGTCGTCACTGCGCTGGCCGAGCTGCGTCGCCAAGACAAGCGTGTGGCGGTGACATCGATGTGTGTTGGAACCGTAAGTGAAAGAGAACACATTTTTCCCGCCACCTCCGGATTTGAACTAATCTGGATCCTCCCCAGGGCATGGGCATGGCCGGTATCTTCGTTTCCGAGCACTAGGTTAAGACCTATCAATCGTCGCGCCATATTCTGTATATACATAGCTCATAAAGACATGATGATTGGAAACAGTTTACATCTGACACATCTATCACTCATAGTAGACTGTAGATTGGGTCTATCTACTCATACAGTTGCCCTATTGTCCATGCGGGGGGGATCAACGGCCGGATCGGCTAGATTTTTAGCAGCGAAGATCATCCGATGACATGACCGATCCCGACCTTCCAATTCCGTAGACTTACTTATCATCTAGACCCTTTTTCCTTATCCTTTTCTTTTCCTTCCTGAGAATGGCCGAATAATTGAGTTTGGTTGGGTTTTCGTCGCCACAGTGCCTCAAATATGAGGTGTCCACGGACTTGACTCGATCGACACCCATCATTGTGCCGATCCCCGCTAGCGAGGTGCACATACATCATCTGGTTCTATTTACAGGTTGAATGCCCCTGTGAACAGTTCACAGTTCACAACTTGGCCCTGTCGGAGCAAGACGTTCATCTCCCCCATCTCCCCCCTGCATCAGGATCGGGCTCCTCCGTGCCGAGACCGCGGCCGAGGCTGAGACTCCGGGTCGACCGGACGACCAAACCCCAAGGTCTACCCAAGAGGCCTACCAAACTCCTGCTTGCCAGGGTTCACGACCACCAGTTAGGGGTTCCATGGCGCAGACTTCTGCCATTTGCCAATTATGGGGTCTAAAAGGGAGGAGACATATCCCGGGGTCAGCAAATGGTGTCGCCACGGTGCGCCTCTCTGCAGGCACCGATGTTGGATGGGTCCACCGTTGTGGCCAGGTCAAGGAGCAGAACCAACAAAAGGAGGCACAGAGGCCCATTGGCAGATGTATTTTTGGCACAGCTCGCCAATCGGGATGGACGAAGTTGGCAGACAAGCAGACAAGCAAACGTGTCGCGCTCCACTGAGTCCCACCAGGTGGCGTCGTTCTAGACTTCGCTGCCCTGCGGTGTGTCTAGGCCATTTGCCATTTCCTCTTCTTTACTTCTTTCCACACTTCTCTTCCTCTTCCTCTCTCTTCTCTCCTATATCATACTCTTTTTTTCTTATCTACTCACGAGGAATCCCTTCTCTTATTCCTCCTTCACGTCTCTCGCTACCTTTCTTATCTTATATTTTCTTCTTTTCTTCTCTCATATATAAGATCTCTTTTTTTAAGACATTCTCTTCCCACTTTCATAATGCAGATGCTCCAGCTCCTCGCCCTCGCCCTCTCCGTGGCTTCGGCTGATGCCGTCTCCAAGGGCTTCAACTACGGCTCCACCAAGGCCGATGGCAGCAGCAAGTATCAGGCCGATTTCAAGAAGGACTTCGAAGCCGCCAAGGCCCTCGTGGGTAACTCTGGTTTCTCCAGTGCCCGTCTATACACCATGATCCAGGGTGGTACTACCAACACCCCCATTGAGGCCATCCCTGCCGCCATTGAGGCAAAGACCACCCTGCTTCTGGGCATGTGGGCTTCCGGTGGCAACATGGACAACGAGGTTGCCGCTCTCAAGTCCGCCATCAGCCAGTACGGTGACGAGTTCGCCAAGCTGGTCGTTGGTATCTCCGTCGGCAGCGAGGATATGTACCGTAACTCGGTCACCGGCTCCAAGTCCAACGCCGGCCCCGGTGTTGAGCCCGAGGAGCTTGTCTCTTATATCCAAACTGTCCGCTCTACCATCTCTGGCACTGGCCTGCAGGATGCCTCGATCGGTCACGTCGACACTTGGGACTCATGGACCAACTCCTCCAACGCCGATGTCGTCAACCACCTCGACTGGCTCGGCTTCGATGGCTACCCTTACTTCCAACTCACCATGGAGAACGGCATCGAGAACGCTAAGAAGCTCTTCGACGAGTCCGTTGAGAAGACCAAGTCCGTTGCCAACGGCAAGGAGGTTTGGATCACTGAGACTGGTTGGCCCGTCAGCGGTCCCCAGGAGGGCGATGCTACTGCCTCTATCGCCAACGCTAAGCAGTACTGGGACCAGGTCGGCTGCCCGCTCTTCGGTAACACCAACACCTGGTGGTACATGCTCGAGGACGAGGGTGCTAGCCCCAGCTTCGGTGTTGTTAAGAGCGATCTGAGCACTCCTATCTTCGACCTGTCCTGCTCCAACTCCTCCAGCTCTTCCAGCTCCGGCTCCAGCTCTAGCGCCGCCGCCAGCTCTACCTCTACCGGTGCCATCTCCAACAAGGACTCCGTCGGTTCAGGCTCTGGCTCTGGCTCCAACTCTGGCTCCAACTCTGGCTCTGGCTCCGGCTCCTCCAGCTCTTCAGGCTCCTCCACCTCCGCATCTGGTTCCGGTTCTGCTTCCTCTCCTGCCGTGAGCTCTCAGTCCACTTTCCCTGCCAGCAAGAACGGCACCCACGCCTCCAGCTTCCAGTCTGCCAGCCACACCTCCACCCCCCTGACCTCTGCCACCGCTAGCTCTAGCTCTGGCTCCGGCTCTGGGTCTTCTGGCTCCGGCTCCGGCTCCAGCTCTGGCCCCGCCTCCGGCTCTGGCACCAGCGGTTCGTCCTCCGGCTCCAGCTCATCCGGCTCCGCCACCTCCCCCTCCTCCACTGCCTTCAACGCGGCCACCCGTACCTCCGGCTCTACTTTCGGTGCTATTGTCGCCGCCGCCGTTCTCGCAATTGCCGTTTAAAAGCGTCTCTTATGGTGTCGAGGAGTGATGGGATTGGGATATTAGATTCGATTCGTGCTTCCGGAGGCGGATCTTTACTTGCTTTCTTGTAAAAATTTCTCTTCTCACATTCATTTAGCCTGTATATCTTTTTTAAAGAAATAAATTTCACTCCGGATAATTCGTTCCACTTTCATCTCAGATCCATTACGTAAATCTCATTGGAAGGTTGCCTCTTGCTTTGAGAAGACTTGTTCGTAGCGAAGATCATCGGCCAATCAAGATCTACGGTCTCGAGCCTGGTCGGCGATCGGCAAGAGCCCTTGCGCTCGCATGCTATGTTACCCAATGAGCAGACTATAAACGCTAGTCTTAGTTTCAGTTTCCATTGCTGTGGTGCTTTTGAGTCTCATGCCCCGTCTGTTTTCATATATATTGATCGTATACTTATTACTATGCCTTGTATGCGACGAAAATCAACAAAATTATGTAAAATTATTCACAAGAATTATCATCGTGTTTATATGTACATCTCCCCAGCCAGGCTTCTAGTGCTGAACAGCCTTCAACCGAACTCCATCAGCAGTTGTCTCCAGCCAAACCTGCATGTTCCTCGACGTATCCTCCATCCCCTTGAGAGTTGGATCCGGCCGCATTGTACTAGCCGCATCAACCTGTAAATCAGAAAACAGAAGCGCCAAAGGGCTCGATTTCCAAATATACTGATTTCTTGTGTGGATGATCGTGATCACCAGGAAAGCCAAACTGAGGGCAACAAGGCTCCCGGGCAGAATCAACCACAGCCATCGAACATGCACGAAGGATTGATCGGTCCAGGCCGTTCCGTGCACGAACGCATTACACACCTTTGATCGGGCATTGATGGTCAATGACGAGGCGAGCGACTGGAAGACTGAATTGATATCCGTGTAATTTCCTTCCATACCGTAGAGTGCTTCGATTGTATCGGATGACCAGTCCGGTCGATTGCTCACGAACAGTGACGCTTTGCCTTTTAATAATGGTCGCAGAGAATTTCCCATGGCAAGTTTGCTGAGCCAATTAACGTTGAATGTGCAGTTCTGACTCTCCTTATAAGGCTTCAGAAAGCGGGTGCCGTTAGAAATGCAAGTGTCAGGTGTGAGAACGAGATTCTCTAGAGCCGATCCTGCTGATGCTGAGTCGTTGGATGCACTTGACACTCCTGTTCGAATTTCGGAGAATTTGCCCTCGCGAACGCTCGCCTCGTATGTGTCGACGCAAAAGTAGAGCGAACATTCGGTTGCACTGACTGCGCCGCCATATCCTTGTCCGGTGATGGCAGTGAAATTCACGATCGTTGCCATTCCCTTCGTGTCCAGTTTCACTAGATTCCGTAGTGCCGTTGAGTTGATAAGGTATGGCATGCTCATGGAAGAGGAGAACTCGAATCCATTCGGTAGTTTGTAGGTCGTCTGTCCCATCATAGAATTGGTTGACGAGGAAGATGTCTGGAGGGAGTCGGTGATGTTGGCGCATTTACTGCAGAAGCCGAGGGATTGGTATGGAGGGAACGTGCAGTTTCCTGTTGGACATTCCATCATAACAGATTTGCTGTTTGGGCTTTCGGTTCGGAAGAGGCCCGAGTATATGGCGCCAGATGTTCCCAAGGGGACCTTGTTCAAACCGGGGGAAGAGCCTTTGCCGTAGTCGGTATAGAGGCTCGAGTTGCAGACTTGAATAGATGCTTGGCCTGGTGCGTGAATAGATCGCTCTTTGATTGCCATCACCTGCTGGACAAATGGGTCGGTGGCAGCCGCCACAACTAGGACTAGACATCCGAAAGTGACAAGATGGCTACCCTTGGTTAGAAAAGAAAGTAGAATGTCTTCCTTGAGAACTCACCGTGGCAAGAAACGAAAAAGAACAAATACAGCACCAGCGACACCACGACTTGCTGCATCCAAAAGTGCAAGATCACTCAGCTTATTACCGCCGTGGAACCAAGACCATTTTAATTGAGCCAAACATTCGGTCAAGACAAATGCCATAGTGGCTTTCATGACCGTACTAAGCACTGATACCAGTGCGTTCAGCGTGATCCCATAGGGCCAATCAGGTATTGGCCGCCCATCATAGTTAAAGAGGACCACGATAATAGCTACCAGAAAGACAATAGATGTGACACATCCCAGAATCTCGAAGGTCCAGCTGGAACCCCAGAATCCCTGTGTCTTGGATTGAAGAAGGACCTGCTCGGCAGATGATAGTGGCCGCTGTCGAGGCTGTGCATGAGTGTCTCTCAGCTCATCCTCAAGTGGGATATACGAAAGTCGGTAGTCCTCCTTAGAGTGCATCGTCGACTCAACTGAAACACACACAGTATATCCAGAAATGCAGTGGCTATTTCTACTAGAAACAAATCGAAGGGGAAAGGAGAAACGGCCCCAGCTTGAAGGAAATTTTTGGTACGGGGTACAAACAGACTGACCATCCAGTGGATTTCCCCATACGATGCGGACAACTGAAACTAGGGTCAAATTCACGGAGGACAACCGGGTTGATTGAGAGGTGTGAGCAAATCCATTCCCGGCAGAGTTTAGTGCCAGGGTCATGTTCTTCGGTGCTGACCCACTATGCGTAAAGGGTCGACCTATGGCTATCTAGAATATGGGGCTTGATGGAGCGGTTTCGGTCAATGATTGTTCTTGGGAAGAGCCGTTCTGTCCGATTGGTTTTTTCCTGTTCTTTTTTTCGTCAAGCTAACTTGGGGAGGTCGTAGATCGCTGGGACATAGTACGCTAATCAGGGCTTAGCCAGCCACAACTCTGGCGTAGTCTCAACGCTCATTTCCTTTACTACGTCAGATACTCTACAATAGAGAGTTTCCGTTTCCTTTGTCAGTAATCGGCATTTTTCTTCACTTCGCCGCTCATCTTTGCCGGTCCGAGAAAATTTTCGAGCGGGTTGATAGACACAAAATACAACCCGCCCCAGTTTTCATCATGCTTGTCTTTTATGCACTAATTCCTTCCCATGAACAAACCTAGGCAAACTCGAGAGTTTTGATTTGACGCGGAGTACTGTACGTGCGGGGAAAAGTTTGCATGAAGTGATCAAGGAAGTCAGTTTTAACGTCTACCAATCTCTGCGTATCCAAGACTCCCGGCGTTTAGCCCATGGCTTAGACATTTTAGCACAATGCCGTGGAATAATGCCTATGATGTCCTCCATTTCCCGGACGCCGCAGCAATAGCAGGTATCCTGCAGATTTTCTAGGAATTCGGTGGCATCCTCGTCAAAATAAGGCGCACCCTGCAAGTCAGGCGTAGGTAAGGCATCAACATCAGAAACAACCCTGGAAACCCTATGACACTGGGTATGAGGCTTTCCCGCTGATATCTGTATTTGTTCTTGGGTTCTTGGGTGTGATATAGGAGGATTGAGGATGATCATCCTGGATGCCGGGGCGGCCCACTCCAGCGGATCACTGATAAACAATCGGAGCAGGGGTGGGCCAATACTCTCATCGTGTTTCATGTGAGAAAAGACCCGAAATGTCAAGTCTCTGCGAAAGAGGTGTATACTAGTAAATAATAAGAACTAACTTACTATGAAAGCAGTCCCACGGCCAGCGAACACATCATCTGCAAGGAACCGGCGCCCGGTGATCTGTGCCCGAAGCGGTGGAAACACGTGATCCGTCGTCATCAAGTGACTCCGCCTCTCAACCTGCTATCACCAATCTCCAACCGCCCAACTTCCTGTTCAACTACCCAAATCTGAGTAGCGAGGGCTCTCAGATACCGAAATAGGCAGCCTTTGATCCACTCATCTCTTAAATACTCTGCTCAGGGGCTGTCCTCGCCATAATGAAGTTCTTATCGATCGCCTCCCTGCTTCTTGCTCCGCTCGTCTCAGCGGCTGCTTTCCCGTCAATCTTCGACCCAACACAGGCAACCCTCCAAGCCGATACTACTCAGAACTACCCCGTCGCTGGAGACAACCCGCTGAATTACTGTGACAACCCGGCCGGTAATATCTTGACTATCTCCTCGGTCGATCTGGACCCCAATCCTCCTAAACCGTGCGTCAACATTTAGACTATGATCTACCCCTCAACTTTGGCTGTGGCTAACAACATGATTCTTCCATCGCAGTGGTGCAACCCTCACAATAACTGCTAGTGGTACTCTGTCCGAAACTGTGGAAGACGGCGCAACGGTGGCCCTGGAAGTCAAATGGGGTCTCATCACGCTCATATCGCAGACCGTCCAGCTTTGCGATGAACTCAAAAACGTTGATATGGAATGTCCTTTGGAGAAGGGCCCCATGACGTTGAAGAAGGAGGTGAAGCTGCCGAGCCAGATCCCCCCAGTGAGTTACCCCTCTCAGTTTAGACAGTTAACGAGGCCTTAACTAACAACAACACTCAGGGCAAATACTCGGTCCTTGCCGATGTCTACACCAAGGACCAGAAGAAAGTTACTTGCTTGAAGGCTGATGGCATCGAGTTCAAATTCTTTTAATTCAACGACCTATCTGCCCGGGGTTTGTCATTGCATCCACCCTGAAGGTGGCTCTTGCCTGTGCGATCATCCATGAGAACACGGTTCAACTTTTCCATGATAGAAAACGCTTCCGCCCATGTCTCGTCACGACTATTGCTGATTTCGTTGTTGTCTGCTGTTATTGTCTGCTGTTATTTCCAATGTTCCCCAAGCCCTCTTGTCTTATTCAGACACCACGATTCACCGTGCTCTCGTTTTTACGTATTTTGCATCCTTGGCGATTGTCCATACCTGTTCCAATCAAAGCCCTTTCAATCGGGACTTGATTTAATATACCTCTCATCGGTAAATGAACATGATATTATTTCGGGTTTGCTTCTCAACTCAGTAATATCGAAAAGCATGATGAACACTAAAAGTAGATCGGGACCGGATATATTGAGCTTGTATATGCATATTTTAGACATGTTGGGTATCTCCCCTCTAGGAATTCTGGTCCCACCCCGTCATTTTCAGGTCGTGCACGTGGTGTACGGAACCCGAAACTATTGATATCACCGAAATATTTTGGCACGAACCAGGTATATCGAAACACATAAAACCAAACACCTCTTGGTGACCAAGCGCACAAAATTGAATAAACATTCGACGAGCCTACTCGCCAAACAACCGCCGAACACGCTTCAGAACGCTATCTTTCTCGGGATCGTACGGGTGATCTTTGCTGGGGATTTCGAGGACGGCGGGGAAGGGGTCGGCGAATGTGTCCACGCTGTGACGAATGCGCTCAGCGATCTGAAGATTAGAGTTAGCATTGAATGTGCTGGGGTAGAAAGCTGCCCAAGTATTGCGCTGACATGTTGGTTGATCAGGACCACAGCGATATCCTTTCGCTCCTGGGTGAAGCTCTGGAAGGCCCGTTCGATTTCCGATGTCTCTGTCTTAGAATCGACGACCAGAAAGTTGCGCTGGGCATCAGGGGGATCGGTTACGTGCTGGAGAGACGTCAAAGGCATTAGTTTCTGGATATAGTAGGTGACCGAGTGGCTTCGAAAGGAGGGGAAAGAAGAGACATACCCCGATACCAGCGAGAAGGAGGCCAGTCACGGAGCTAGAGAGCGCAGATTAGTTGAGTACTGGTAGCACATTTATCGAGAGAAGGGACTGTACTCTTCATCGCCAATAACAGCGAGGAATTGCCGGTCCTGAAGTGGCAGTAGTTAGCAACGCTATCGGAGGGGCTCGAGGCACTAGGTGTCAAGTGTCAAGTACCTTGGATGCCGCGGCGGCAGCCATGATGCGTGTTAGAAATGACCGAAAGCGGATCAACGACCAAATAGAAGGTGGCGCCTATGATGAAGCTGGGGTTTAAGCGCAGACCTCTGGTCAGTCGAAGCTGAGACCGGTGAAGTTGTCCGCCGATCGCCGCTATCGCGGAGGAGGAGCTGGGCTCTTACTAAGCTAATGCAATTTTGTTTACTTTCGAGCCCCATTGTTCCGGCACTCTTTATCCAACAGCTTGCACTGCGTTCTGCATGTCTTTGTTTCGCCCATTTATCTAAGGCGAAGCTGCTGAGGAACAGCTTCCGTCTCTCAGAATCTTTTCATCTCCTCCCTCAAAAATGCCACGCCTCGTACGCCGCCGCTCGCTTGGGGAGCGCATTCGAACCTGGCTCAACCCATGGGACCTTTTGCTTTGGATCTCAGAGGAAATCGAGGGCAATGATTGGGATCAACTGGAAAAGGACTGGGGCCTAGTCATTGGAATCATGCTGAATGTGGTCTTTGTTGTGACTCGTGCAAATGGACGCTCAAGTGGCAGCAAAGCCATCGACGATGTCTTTGGTGAAGACGAAGGCGTGCCTTGGCTCAGTTGGCTGGTGAGTTGTGCATCCATCTATGACTGGAATCGTGTTTATTTGAAGATATTTGAGGATGTTTGAGCTGATTCGTGACTTCTTTCTCCGCTAGGCATCGATTATTGTCTCTTCACTCGCTATTGTCTCGGCCCTGAATGCCTTCTACACCTTCTATCGCAAGCGGCACTATCGCATGTTCGAGACACCTATAGACAAAATTCCAGCGAGCTCGTCTGCTCAACGTGTACGGGTTGACTCAAGTCCAATGACGGCGTCTCCTCTCCGATACCTGGCCAACGTGATGTCCGCCGAGTCTGCCCAGTCGAGAGCTCATCCCGATGCGCAGCGAGATGTATGGGAGGTTGCGATGTGGGATCCTTTGCCAATGTGCATCCGAATTTTCTGTCTATTCAGCCCGGGACATGTGCTTGTCTATATGCTCTTCCTACCAACGCAGCTCTCTGACCCCCGACCTAGCGTGACCATCGTGACCACCATTTTTCTAACAGCTCTCCTGTCGATTCAAATGTCTTTTCTCTCGGTATCATATACCCAGCAGGCGAAGGACTCGACTTTGGTTCATAGGGAGGTGCTAAAAGAGTATGATACCAAATATGTTCATCCTCGTACTCAGCCCTTGATGAGAGATGTGGGAACACAATTCACCGATGGCGACCAAAATAAGGTTGATGTTTACACCCCAACCTTTATTATCAACCGGGGATTTAAGACAAGCCCGAACCCGAACTATGTCAGCCATGTTGACCCGGAAGGCTTCTCCCCTCGGCGCCCCGTAGCTTCGTCTACCTCGGGTGCTCCATCAATCTTCCAATCTCGCCCACCGCTGCAGACTCCCGTCGTGTCGCGTGATGCGTCTCCATTAGTGCGAACAGCGGGAACGGGCATACGCCAGCCGCAGTTCCGACAACCGACCACCAGCACAGGTGATGGAGGGAACCTTGGGGTCTATTCGCATGCCAACTCTCCCTTGAGAAAGTCAGCATCAACCGCATTCGAGCGTCGCCTCCAAAGGGACGGCGATTTCTTCTACAGAGAGCAGGGCACAAGTCCCTTGAAGAAGCCTTCCAGCCCGCTCAAACGGATTAGTGTGGCGGCAGGGTCTGACAGCCCGTCTACAAGTGGATTCAGTAGACCAGGTAGTCTTGGGACTCGCCGAGAAATGGGACGTTTCTAAAACGAATCAACGAATTATCACACTTTCGCATGCTATCATGTCGCTTTCAGATTATTTAATACATAATGTGCATGGATTGCAAAGCAGGTCCATACATTCGACAATGACCAGAAACCGGGCGCGCCCTGCATACTCTAATTCACTCTAGACTTCGGCGCAGTATTACGCCTCGACATCTCCAATGGAAGGGTTTCTAGAAACCGCCACGCTGGGGAATGTGAAACGCTCTCGCATTCAACCACATTCAAGAACCCCGGTTGGAAAGAAGTTTGAAGCAATTCTTAATGTTATCTTCCTACTGATCAATATACGTTAACTGGCTACGGAATTGCGGCTCGTGCTATCGGCAACCGCGATCAAACATGAACCAAATTTCAAGCTTCCAACGAACCAGCATCGTAGTTTCTTCGCCGGTGATGCAATTTCCCAACTTGACGAGGAACCTGCGATTAGTCGGCCCGTCATACCAGATGGCGGCAGGTTCTACCTGCAGGCATTCCGGCGCGGGGGCTGGCATTCTTCATCGCGGACAGCATACCATTCCAGCCAACGAGAGCACCATATTATTACGCGTTTACACCGCGCTCACCATGAGCTCCGGACTAGGCTAGATGACCCCGCGCATCTTTTGTGTTTGTCACTTGTCCTCTTCGCATGAAAATCGACCCTACTCGCCATTCTTTTGTCCCTGTCATACAGCCTGCCACCAAGACAACAGCCAAGAACCACCATTTTGTAACGGCATGGGCGAGACCAAGATTAAATCCTGGCTTCGGAGTCGGAGCTACTAATCAGCTCTCTGCTAAGCCCATCATGGAGATCGAAAGTCGTGTCGAACTCCCGGACGGACATCTTGTGAACCTCTCACCACGAACTCAACAACCTGGTCAATACCAAGCATATCGAGCCAACTACGCAACTGAACTCTCTGCAAACTCTCCTTCGCGATACGCCTACTCAAACAATCGCTCAGAATTCACAGACCCCCGAGGCTCGCATGACACAATGGCATCCAAAGCAAAAGCTACCAAGCTTCCAATCCCGAAGCCCTTCACCGATAGGGGAAGGGAACAAAGGAACCAAACTCCTAGCCCTACCGGAATTCCAAAACCATCGCCAACGACCTTTTCCTCCGGTGGATCTGGTGGTCAGTCTGGTCAATCAGGCGACCGCAACCGAGAACACGCCTGGAAAAGGCTACGCGATCGATTCGAGAAAGAATCTTCCCCGTTGTCTCAAAGATCATCTTATATTCGGACCAGAAATAGCGATCAAAACGGCGCCCCGGATCAGTCACACGCCTGGCAGTCGAATAAAGACCAACCCGGCATCCGCATTGGACATTCCGGCATCCCAAGCCCGCAAAGCAGCAGAAGCACGGCTCCGAGTGCACGTAACAACTTGCCTGTCAACGCGCACAGCCAGAAATCATGGACCGAGCATGATACCGATGACGCCCCTTACAAGACCAGAAAATCCGATACCACAACCTATTCAAGCCCCCATTCTCATCCTTCCATATCTCCCGTCTCGCCGGATGAATCAGTAACAGACTGGGAAGACAGATTTGTTGTTCACATGCCATCAGCAAAGGAGCCAAATCCACCGACGATGACCTCACATCAAATTTCCGAATACCAGAAGAACATCGAGCGAAAGAAGCGAGAACGCCGCCGAGGTCGTGTTTCCGATATTAGTGCAGCCCCCAGCTCGCGAAATACATCGTCGGAAAGGAATTCTAGCTCGCAAACACCTCAGCAAAAGCAAGATCAAAAGCCAGAGTCTTTTAAGACTTACAGTGGTCGACCATCTCAGCCTCAAGCAGAAACAGACCAGGAGCAAGCGACATCATCCCAGCCACAAACTGCCCAAACTCTGGCGCAACTAAATAACTATTATAGCCCAGAAGAAATTGGGAAGAACAGAATCAGCACAATTTGGGAAGAGTCCTCGCCATCGAAGACAAAAGACAAACGTCCATCCAAAAACGATGGTTCTTTTTTAGGATGCAAGGAAATCAATGGACCCGGGACCAAGAATCCGGACGAAATCCTTCTCTTTTCATCCGCTCAAGATTTCGAAAATCTTCAACCTCGTCCTCTTGCTGTAGGAGGAAAGAAGAAACCAAACCACGAGAAACGGATGGCTGTGTATCAAGAGCAACAGAAAGCGGAGGAGAAGAACGACGCTCTTCACGAAGAATGGACAGAAATTTCTCAGAATTCGAAGCATGCCCAATGCTGGAAGCAGTCGTCCAAGACGCTGTGCCAAGATCCCAACTGCTCCGATCACGAGATTCCAAGACCAGACTCTCAGGGGTCGAGCAAAGAGAACTCTCGTCCGAGGGAGTGTCTCGAAAGCTCCAACGAGAAGCCCGAAGACGAGCGAAGGGACGACGATGTGTTCATTATCACACCCACTGTCACGCGCACTATGATTCCTACGACGGACAAAAAGTCTTCCGCTCTCAAGACCCAAGGGTTGCGGCGTCCCGGTGGCATTGGCCAGTCTGGCACAGGCGAGGCCGTGAAGGCTGTCCGGGCAAAGGCTCAAGTCGTTTCTACACCTTCTGGTTTGCGACCAGCCGGAGGAGCCTCGCAGGCCAAATCGATAGCTCCGTCAATAGCATCGTCCAAACCCACACCAATCAGCAGCATCCCCAAGCCGAAGGATTCACCCACGTCGACGCAAGCCTCGCAGCCGAAGAGCTCCCCATCCCGAGGAACCCCGTTGAAAGAAACTCCGTCAAAAGACGCAACATCCAAAAACACACCAACCAAAGGCACCCCAACCAAACGTTCTCCGTCCAAAGGCACCCCAACCAAAGATACCCCCACCAAAGACAAGAGCGATCAAGACAAAAGCAACAGCCAAGCGACAAGCACTATCCGTGGGTTCATCCGTACTTCCGGGCTCGGAAAATCAGGCGGCATGGTGAGGTCGCCCACCGAAAGTCTCGCAACCATTCTACGCAACGGTACTGAGTCTCTGCGCAACCGAGCAGAATCCTTCCGCAATGCAAACGGGTCTCTTTATTTCAGCAGTCGCAAGGGGTCACCTGTATCGTTGACATCGGGTCCGTCTAGGGACAATTCGGAATCATCGCGATCTGAAAGGTCCTTCCGGTCAGCGTTGTCCGCGGCTAAGGACACTCCGCCGTCCTCTACAAAGCCATCGCCTATCAAAAGGACGTCTCCAGCTGCGAAGCGCGTTTCTATTGATAGCGCACCACCGCAGGAGATAACTCCTCCTCGCGAGAAACGGACTCCGCAACATCACAGCCCACCACGCCAGAAGACACTTTCCGGAGACAAGACGCCTCCAAGAGAAACGTCCACTTCGGTGGATGAGAAGCGTCTTGATGCCGAAAAACAAGCTCGGGCTGAAAGACTGGAGAGGTTCAAAGAAGAGGCACGCTTGCGACGGGCAACCAAGATGGCTGCTGAGGCCGACTCAGAGAAGCTGGCAGATAAGACGGTTGAGGAGATCGCTGAACTGGACGGTCATCAAGTGACTGGATCTAAAGGGCACCTTCACCCAAATATTACAAATGTCTGTGATGATCTGCGAGAGGGGCTGCACCAGGGAGACAAGGATGAAGCCGCCAAAGAAGGAGCCAATGCACTGGCTCTCTCGATGGTCTTCGAAATAATGGTCATGGCCATTAGCCAAATGCATAAGGCTGTTCACCATGGTACCGACAGCCAATACGCAAAGGTCTTGATCAACAATGTCTTCAATATGGCTCGGCACTGCTATCGTGTCTTCACTCGTGTCTACCGCGTTATCTCACAATATCAAGCTACAGGCAAATGGCCCAAAGCCAAGAACGACAAGGCCATCAGCGGTTTCTTGATGGAGCTCCTCCAGGCTGTTCTCTATCTCTTTGTTCTTGGGTTCGGAGCCTTGGTGGTTGGACGTGCTGCGAGCTATGTTCTGCTTGTTGGAAGTTGGATGCTATGGTGTGCGAAACCATTTGCTTGGGCGGTTCAAGGCATTGGCCGTGCTCTGGTGGCATGAAAATGACCGGCTTCGGTTATCTCCCAGAATGTCCTGACTTAATCATTCATAACCTATCTTTGACTTTAGCGTCGTTTTGTATAAGTATTCTTACATTGTTCCGGAGCACGGGCGGTATTATGTTTTAGTTTGGGTTGCTTTGTTTTTTATCTAATGGTGTAGAACTTGGTGCGAATAAGGGAGAGGCGGTCTCCATTCCTTGCTTCTGTTTTATCATTACTCTCTTATAACCATTATTATGTAGTATATCCGCACTCACATTGGTTTTGCTCCATCCACTTTGGTCTCATCTATAGTATTTTTATTAGAATGGAAACTCCTCTGTAGAATACGTGGGACTGGAGTAGAGATATGGGTTTCCTGGTAATTCTGGGCCAACGTGTACAATCAGTAGCTATCTGTTGGTCTCTATCTTGCAATGTTTAGGGGAAACATCTCAGAGTCTTCAGTTACCACCCATACGACCTACGCTGCATCTAATGGTGGCCTCGATTAGAATCAAAATTGCCGTACGCTTCGATCGCATGTCCATGATCGTGAATTGCTACATTAGCTTATGAATCCTGTTATCTACAACACCGTCCGTTCAAAAGAAATGTCAAGCGAGGGGTTCAATCCCGTTGCTATCGTAAATTCTATTGTACAATGCTTTGAGCGCTAGAAAATGCATGCTATTCAGCTCTGATTTTAGATTTTAGATTTAGCAAGGATAGAAAAACGATTCGCAAGTACTCAAGGTTCTTCGTGTTGAAAATCAAGGACAGCCAATATTTAATTCGTCTTTTTGAACAATCTGGTCTCTTCAAAGACTATGTCCTTTCCAATAAAGAAAACTCCATCATCCGGGTGTTGGAGGATCCTTTTAGTGAAACAATGCAAAAAGAAAAGCCAAAGCGACCAAAGTTGAGCGCCGAGCATCAGGATGAAATGAAGGAGTCAATAGAGAAAAAGACACCACTGCTTGTAAAATTGAAACTGACCTTAGCCAAAATGTTATTAAACTTCCGGCTAGGGTCTCTATATCCGGAACTGAAAAGGAACAAATAAAGGGAAAGTAAGTAGCCCCAGAGGAGCAGAATTATGATGTTGAATTTGGATTTCTTCTACTTTTAAACCCCCCAGCCCCTAGACAATACCACGCCCAGAAGGGCAGTATCAAAGCCTAGAGGACAAGCACCGGGCCTGTAGAGGTTGGAAGTAAAAAGGAAAGTGTTCCGAGCGATGGAGCGTCATTGTTAAAAGGGACGGGGTATCGGTACAAGGAGATGTCGAGTGTTGAAGTTGGAAAATAAACGCTCAGGAAGAAATCGTTGAGAGGTCTTCAATCGTGACGCCATGACACATTGCAGGATGGCCCGAGATGTAGTGTTGGATGATTTGTTTCGGGCCTGGTATCGTTGAGTATCGTTGAGATAGATGATGTTGAATTAGGTAGTGGTCGTAGAAAGTATTTTGGAAATAGCTCATAAACATATGAGTTCGTGAAGAAATAAAGTCAAGAGAACTGGTTCTCCCGGTTGAATGGGAGAGTATTTAGTTCTTGGTGGCAGTGCCGTTTTGCTCGGAGGTGCCATTGGTTTCTGGCTTGCCCGGGAGCTCAACATCAAGGTCCTTGATTTCAAGATCATCGAAGAGATCAAAGACTGCGTTGGTTCGGTGGAAGTCGTTGTCAACTGAAGAGAGAATATTAGCTTCGAATTGAATCAAAGGATAGCTGCGTGGACTTACCAATGTTGACGAGCCACCAGTCATTCATAACCTGTTGGAGCAACTTCCGACTGGGACTGGCAGCATCATGGCACTTGGCCCAGTCATCACCCAGGGCGTATGCTTCATCCTTCCACGCCAGGAAACTGATTGTCTCCACAATGGTCGGCTGAATGATTTCTCGACCGGCGAAAATACCCCAGGTCAAGGCGTTCGGGCTGTCACGAGTGTTGGTCCTTAGATCGCCGGTTTTCCTAGTTGCGTGGTACGTCAGATCATCGTTCTTTTCGATCTTTGCGATGAGCTGATCAATCAAGTCGGAAGGCACCAGGAGTTCCAGGTAGGCCTTCTGGTAGACAAAGCCGTTCTTGGGTCCCCAGCCGTACACAGGGTGGGAGGACTTGACGCCATTCACAGCTGGCTGCGAGTTGATAGTCAAGAAACCACGGCGGTTAACACTCAGCAGAAGATCTTGGATATCGCTTGCCTCTGCTGTGATAGGGCTGTCACTCCAGGGCAATCGGTCCAACTTGCCCTCCAGGAAGCGAATGAAGATGTCAGAGAGATCTTTGATCGACTTAGGCTCGCCCCACAGCTTGATGTTCTGCTCGTTTGTGCCCTTGAGTCCAACGCCGTAAGCATCAAGCTCACCGAACGCAGGAGAGCGAGAGTCGGTCCAGCGGCCGTTGGGGTACTCATCCCATGTCTGGGTACGGGCCACATAGGAAGAGTTGCGATTACGCCAGAAGACTGGTCGGACATCTTCGCCTCTCCGGCCGAGGGCAAGAGACGGCCGCCATGGAAGTGGGCGTTGGATGGGAGAGTCATCGGATGGGGCGAGGCCGAGTTCTTCTAAAACTAATCTCGTAGCTTGTGCCAGGTTCATAGTATAAAAGTGCAGATGATTGATGCCCGTGGCCATGAGTTTCCGGCACATTTCGGCAATGAGGTGCTTGCCAATATCTCGGACAGCGGCATCGTCATTCTTCACGGGCTCTAGAGCCTCCATCCAGTCCGAGGGTACTCGAGTCTTGGTCCAGTTGGTGCGGCGAATGAAGGCAGCGTATGTTTGGATGGGCATGATACCAGGTATGATAGGAATGTTGATGCCCTTGGCTCGACACTTCTTCACCCACTCGATGAAGTTCTCAACATCATAGAACATCTGAGTGATCACAAAGGAACTTCCAGCATCCACTTTCTCTTTCAAGTGATCGATCAAAAGGTCAACGTCGGGGTTGTCGTCGGCCCCCTCGGGATAGCCACCCACACCAATGTCGAAATGGTTGCCATATTTCTCGCGAATATACTTGACGAGGTCCTTCGCATAGCGGAACCCATTTTCAGACACCTCCCACGTCTCCTTGTCTCGAGGAGGGTCTCCACGGAGAGCCAGGATGTTTGTGCAGCCAGCCTTGTAAGCGGCCTGAAGAGCTTCATCAACTTTTTCGCGCGGCATATCGGTACAGGTGAGATGCATGCATGTCTCTAAGCCATAGACTGACTGAGCCACGCCCACCATCTCACATGTCAAATCCGAGAGACGACCGCCGGCACCCCATGTAATATCGATGAACCCAGGTCCGAGATTGGCCATTCGGTCCATTCGGTCGTAAAGGTTCTGCACACCTTGTGCGGTCTTGGGAGGAAAGAACTCGAAGGAGATCCCCGGCTCCCCCGCAGCCTCCTTCTGCGCAAGCTTCTCGCGAATATGCATTGTAGCGTGTCAATCTAATCCTCGAGGGTGTCAGCATTGTGGTCAAAGCGAGACCCAGCTTATAGAAGAAATCCAAGAGCTCAACAGAGAGATACATGTCATTGGGGGAATTCTTACATCAAACTCGAAGATCAACCGACTTCCTGTCAGCAACACCCAGGGGAGGGCTAAAATGGGCTGTTCCTGCTGCGGGGTCTTTGCAAACACCAGGAATTCTCCAGGAATCCGGACTTGTAATGAATCCCACGGCTCGGTTGGTGACAGGAGAGCGGTCAGGAAGAGAGAGAGAAAGAGAGAGAGAGAGAGAAAAGTGGTTGGTGATGGGGTCTCCGGGGGAGTAGAAGAAGAAGAGAAGAGGGAGGCACCTTTGGGACGTTTTGGCGGGGGAGACCGATGGTCGGAGGCACGTGTTCTGCCCTCAACAAGAAGCAGGCACTTCGACGGTGGCAGGCCGGAGTTGTTGATTCTTCTATTTCTATCTTGCTCTATGGACTCAATTCATTTCATAATACCCTCTCCGTCAAGGGTTGCGAGGATGAGCTTTGTTGCCAGAACTGCCCCTCCTGCCCCTCCCCTGTGAGAGGGAAAAAAAGGGAATCCCGCGCAAATTTTCCCTTTCACGTCCGCTTTTCGCTCTCGACATTCTCTCCAACCAACTTCCTCTACCCCTCCTCCTCCTTTCCTCGTCCAGTGTGCCTCGAGTAGACTGACTGCGATATCCTCTTGTCGCCCAATTCGCATATTCAATCAAGTCCACCATGTCGGCCGCCAGCATCCCTCCCCCCTCCGCCGATCAGGACTACAAGTCCAGCCTCTTGCCGCTGTTGATCTCCAACAATGTCTTGTCCTTCGGTACCTACGTTCTGAAGTCCGGCCGCGAGTCTCCTTACTTCTTCACATCTTCGCTGCTGCACACCGCCCCTTTGCTTCGTGCGACCTCCGCCGCCTATGCGAGCGTGCTGTCCGCTGAGCCCTTCGTCACCACCGGCGCCGACGGCACCCCCAAGCCAAACTTCGATATCATCTTTGGCCCCGCTTATAAGGGTATTCCCATCTGTGCGGCTGTCACCAACGAGCTCGCTGTGCGCGATTCGCTGTCCGGGTCTCCTCAGGGCACCTGGGATAACGTGAGCTATTCCTTCAACCGCAAAGAGGCCAAGGCTCACGGAGAGGGTGGAAACATCGTTGGTGCCTCCCTGAAGGGCAAGCGTGTGGTGATTGTTGACGATGTCATCACTGCTGGCACTGCTCTGCGCGAGGCCGTCGGCATCATCGAGAAAGAGGGCGGAATCGTTGCCGGCGTCGTTGTTCTGCTGGACCGCGAAGAGCGCGTCAACGATACCGAATCCAAGAGTGCTATCGGCTGCGCCCAGCGTGATCTCGGTGGCAACATCCCTATCCGCGCAGTTATTGGCCTTCACGACCTTATCGAGAAGCTGGGCGAGCAGATTGGTGCCTCTGAGGTTCAGCGACTGAAAGATTACCGCGCCCGCTACGGTGCAGAGTAATCCGCCCTAGCCGATAGATTTATTGAGACATGATGTATGAAAGACCAAAAAAGGAGTTTTGATACCAGGATAACCCGGAGTTACTCCAATCTATATATTGCACGCGCGGATTTTTAAGTTTTATAGTCAGATGGCTATCCATTAGCCAGGTTTCCCCGAGGCCATTTATCTGTCTTCCCTCATTCATCTCACAATATGCCAGATAGAGTTTAACAAGGACTGTCCCCTTACAACACCTTCCTAGGGTTCTCAAGAGTTCCCGGGTGTTTTTATAGTTGCCATTGTCCCTTGCTATACTATCCATGATGGTCTCTACTCTGGGGAGTGCTGATCGAAGCCGACACGAACAGGTTGCACAGTCCTTCCGAGTGATGGAGGGCTATTGTCCTCTCCAATCGGAATATCTGGAACTTTGACGCACGGGCATAACCTCAGGAACGTTCTCGACACTTTCCGGAACGTAGTGGTGGGCAAAGTCGACAAAATAAGTCGACTAGTACCTTGGTATATCACAAGGTACTTGAGCGTGGTCAATTGACACAGTCCATGTTGCTCGCACCCCTGGCTGATATGTCGTAGACAACACCCGAACTGCGCCATTTTGAGTCAGATCGATGAGTAATCCCAGGATTTGGTGTCATTTCTAGATAGCACGATCCAAACGCCACGCCCGAAGAGATTGACCGTCACACACAACACGGCGGCAGGTGTGCTCGGAGTTGAGCTTGACAAGGTTGCGTGCATGGTGCCTTGGACGAAGACGGTGGGTTTCGGATACAAAAGGGTGACTGCAAATTGTTGCATGATAATCAATGATCTGATCGCGCTCGGGCCATTCGCAGGGTATCAGTTGCAAAGAGGTGCATCTCAGTCAATTGGATGACTTTGATACAATATCCGATGTAACAAATTTTTCATGTCGATCCAAATGGTCTTGGAAGAGCTGTTCTTGAGGTAGATGACTTTTTACCGGAGGAATTTTCCATTCAGTCGTTCCTTAGTATCACGAGAGGTCTTGTGACTATATACATCACACATTGAGTATTCGAGACTTCTTTTTGTAACCCACTCGGGATCTCCCAGGGCGATTATCAATATGATTCATTGGCTTATCTACCGCAACAAGACCAAAATCATCCGGCAATATCCTAATGGTTGTTTGGGTGCCACGAAAGAACTGGGTACAAGATGGGTTTTGAATTCGGTTCAAGTACCAAACACGAGACCTAGTGGAGAGCAGAAGAGAGAACCACGTCTCTCGTGTCAACGGTCGGAATATTAAAATAGACATCAAGTCTGTGGTGATTCGCTTACGAAAAGAGAAACTTCAGTTTCCGGGGGTGATGATTGTACGTGATTTTATTGCGAACACGCAAGGTTGCTACGTGGGGTACGAGTAAATGGTCCAGAAAGGGCTGAAGTCGTGATGGGGGTGGCCAACCAGAAATATTGCGTGCCTTGGAGACTTAGCTTTACTTGGGATATCTTTCAGGTCCTGTACGACTGTCCAGTCTGGCCGAGATTCGGCGGTTCGAGTGGGCAGATGCCATTCAGATGATCGATACATGAAGCATGTGAAGCATTCACATTTACGTAGAAATGGAGCTGAATAGGCCGTTCATTTATCCTTTCTGCAAAATGCCATCAAACGTTCAACGGTCTGTTACATTTTGAATAAGGTCTACCCAATCTCATTCTCCATGCTGTTGAACTCTGTACCCCAGGAGTCTCAATATCAAGTTGCGTAAAAAGCCATGGGAAGTATGGGAGACCTTGTGCTGCCTTTCTTGGTGAAGAGAGGGTTAATACTAATACGAGCCCTTATTCGTCGGCTATTGACATGGAACCAATAAGTGTAGTTGACCATGTCAACTGACATATCTTTGATACATGATCACTAGGTATTGTTGTACTAAAGATGGCCCCCAAGGATCATGAAAAGCTTTTTCCCATGCGCAGGTCTAAGAGTCTGAATTTTCCAATGGAAGCTTTGGCTTTTCCTTTCCCTGTAGAGTGTCAATGGAATATCAGGAAAGTGACCATTATATTTGCCTCTTCAAATGGCTTCTTATGACCATAGGAGGACATAAAATCATTTTATCAGCAAAATGGTGGATGTACATCTGCTGTTACAAAATACAAGCAATGAAAGCACAGGCACTTGAAGCTTGGAGTCTCTCCCTAGGCGTCTATGCTCGCGGCAGTTGAAATCAAAATTTATCATATTCTTGCGCAACTGTGGAATTGAAACAAATTCTTCTGTAGATGATTGCACGCTGCTGTTGCTGCACCTTTTACCCCTGGCGACATGAAGAGAATAAAAGGAGTCATGTTGTAACAGCAGTGAGATTTCTACTGACACCCCAATACAGAAATTGGTCCTAGGAGCAAGGAAGTCAAATGTAGCGAAATGACTTTAAACTCTATGAAGAGATCTTGATATTGGAAGTAACCAAGCTGATCCAGGTCTAATGACAGTCAATATTGAAATCGGGCTGATATCTCCACTGCATGCTACACATTGCCGGGCGTTAGTGGATACGCAAGTCTCTTTCATCATCCATGATGAAGTGGTACGGTATTTTGTGAGACATACACGACATGAATAACACAGTATGTATTATCGAGCCACGGACATTCCACCCTGGCCGTCGGCAATGCATAGAGCTATGGACGCTGCTCGAAACTCATTAGCAATCTAGACATCCCGCGAGACAGTACTGATTTCTGTCGTCTGAGCTCAAAAATGTGTCTAGAAATAGAATC
The DNA here is from genome assembly GCA_027569595.1 of Penicillium sp. G339. Lineage (NCBI taxonomy): Eukaryota > Fungi > Ascomycota > Eurotiomycetes > Eurotiales > Aspergillaceae > Penicillium > Penicillium sp. G339. The sequence continues at coordinate 28,375 of JAPDFJ010000056.1, read as the reverse complement.
CACTTCGAGGGGACTCGATCAAAGCCCCGAAAGTTCCAGATGTATCCTGACTTCCATATCTCCTATCATCAGTCACTTTGACTCTCACCGTTCGTTCCGGGATTCAGGGCGCCGCATCCCAACAACTCTAGATTGAGCTAGAAGATAACCAAATCAGACAATATACTTGTTGTGAAGATAATGGACATGCGATTTATGAAGCTATGGCGTGAATTCTAATTGTGACTGGGTCCATTTCCTCCTTGTCCGAAAAATCCCTTTCCATTTATTTCTTCTGACCACTTCGCCACGAATATTTACTTCCAATTTTCTTCTAATACAGAAGATTGGCTCAGGTTTTGATTTCTAAATCTACCAAAGCTCAGGTGGAGAGGAGTCAGATACCCGACGATATATGTTGCCAATATCTACCACAGTTTCACGTTCTTCTTTCTTTGCGGAACTAGCAAATCCACAGGTAAGTTTATTCATGATACATCGCTATGCCCTTTCATACACTCTCCTAATATCTTCTTGTCTGCAACTTCCAATACTCCCTCCTTTGATCTCGCATGCCAATTTGTCGAATGAGCTACCAATTAAAAAAAAAAGCTGCTTTCAAGTTTCCCCGACTGAAATTTCAATTTAGATATTTGGGACACTGGGTCATCGATCACTATACATACATATGCTCGGCATTTGATCTCAGGCTGTGATTGTCAGCGATCGGATATCATGCATTGGAAGTATACAAGCAGCCTGCTTGTAGTTCTTGCAAACCTAGGAAGATGTTGGCCTTACGACGAGGCACTTATCGCCTACAATATCAATGAAAATCCTGATGCGAAGAACCCGGCTGAGTATTGGGGTGAATGGCCCAATCACACCTATTTTCCATCCCCAGAGAACTGGCGTGTTCCAGTATACACTTTATTCCTCGATCGCTTCGTGAACGGCGACCCAACCAACGACAATATCAACGGGACACTTTTTGAGCATGATTCGAATTCAAACCAAATGCGCCATGGTGGTGATGTGTCTGGATTGGTTGATACTCTAGATTATCTCCAGGGAATGGGTACCAAGGTAAGGCCAGACTGCGGTTCGCGTAAAATAGCTTGACTAATACGATCATTTTCTCGCCAAACAGGCTATCTATTTGGCTGGGACAATTCTAATGAACCAACCGTGGGGATCAGACGGCTATTCAGCACTCGATACCACATTGTTAGATCAGCACTTCGGTACATTACAAGATTGGAGAGATGCCATCACTGAAATCCATAATCGTGGAATGTATGTCATTTTTGACAACACCGTCGCGACGTAAGTACATACAATTTCGCAGATCCTCCTCATTCGCAAGCTGAACAAATGACAGAATGGGTGATTTGATTGGATTTGAAGGATATCTCAATACCACCACGCCGTTTCTACTCAAGGAGCACAAAGCCCAGTGGAAATCAGACCGTCACTATGTTGACTTTAACTTTGGCAACACCTATAACAAAAGTTGTCAATATCCTAGATTTTGGAATGAAACCGGCTTCCCTGTTGCTCAATACGTCAATGACCAGCTAAAGGGGTGTTTCGATAGCGACTTTGATCAGTATGGTGATATCGAGGCCTTCGGTGTTTATCCGGACTGGCAGCGTGAGCTTGCGAAATTTGCCTCAGTGCAAGATCGTCTACGTGAATGGGTACCAAGCGTCAGGGAACGACTTGCCCGACATTCCTGCATGCTTATTTCCTCTCTTGACATTGATGGCTTTCGCTACGACAAAGCGACACAGGCGACCGTGGATGCGCTGGGTGGTTTGTCTGGCTCTTACCGTGACTGCGCTCGCAAAGTCGGGAAGTATAATTTCTTTCTCCCTGGAGAGATTACAGTCGGTAATACTCTAGGCTCAATCTTTGTTGGTCGCGGTCGGCAGCCTGATATGCTCCCGGAGACCCTCGATGAGGCTTTCCGCCTGAGAAATGACTCTGATCCGTTTTATTTCCTTCGTGAAGAGAACCAGCAAGCCGTTGACGGGGCTGCCTTCCATTATTCGGTTTATCGGTCTTTGACCCGTTTTTTGGGCATGGATGGCAACCTGGCTGCTGGTTACGATGTTCCTGTCAACTGGACAGAAGCTTGGTACCAGATGGTACTCACCAATGACATGGTCAATGCGAACACTGGCAAATTTGATCCTCGACATATGTACGGTGCAACAAACCAGGATGTTTTTCGCTGGCCGGCTGTTGAGAAAGGAATTGATAGACACTTACTCGCTCTCTTCATAACGACGCTACACATGCCCGGCATACCGCTGTTACTTTGGGGTGAGGAGCAAGCATTCTACATCTTAGATGCCACCGCTTCGAATTACATATTTGGTCGTCAAGCGATGTCCCCTGCTACCGCGTGGAAATCCCATGGTTGCTTCAAATTGAATTCAACCCAATATTATAATTGGCCAATCGATTCGGGGCGAACGGGCTGCCTTGATGAAGCCGCCACCTACGATCATCGCGATCCTGCACACCCAATTCGAAACATCATCAAGCACATGTACCAAATGCGACAGGATTTCCCAGCTCTTAATGATGGCTGGTGGATACAGCTACTGTCAAACCAGACACACAACGTCTACCTCCCTGGCTCCAACGGAGTACCAACTGAGACTGGCATGTGGTCCATCATGCGAAGCCCATACTTCCAAATGCAGGATCTTGGGGAGTCGGGGAATCAAACAGTATGGTTCATCTACCAGAATGATAATCGCACCATTACCTATGACTTTGACTGCTCCGATCGAAATCTCGCCCTAGTCGCCCCGTTCGATACGAATACTACTGTCAAGAATCTGTTTTATCCGCATGATGAATTTACTCTAAAAGAGGGCCCTACCAAGCTACAACTCAACGGATCGTCCAATTGGAATGGGTGTCTCGATAACGTGACTCTTTCGCCTTATGAGTTCAGAGCCTATGTTCTCAAGGAGAAGTTCATGCCTGCTCGGCCTATGATTACGAAATTTACTCCTGGTCACGATGTTCCCGTCCTTTCAACCGCTGCACCCGGACGAAGTGAGACACTCGACATTTCTCTTTACTTCTCTACGGAGATGGATTGTACCTTGGTAACGAAATCAATATCTTTGGAGTCGTCCACGGAATCTGGACAAATCCCATCTCTGGGCTCAGAAACAATCGACTGTGGGTTGGTACGTGTCGAGAACACATCATATACCGGACAAATTCCTAGTGCCTGGGTCTGGGCGGCGACTTTGACAAATGTCTACAATGGAGTGCATAGACTGACAGTCAACAACGCAACAAGCAGCAATGGGAAGACCACCAATGCCATCGACCATTTTTTGATTCGCATTGGGCAGCATGATAATCCCATGATCTTTACATCCGCAAATTACTCGAGCAGCTTGCTTCATCAGCATGGTAATGGCAGTCTATACATTCAACAACATGCTGCTGGTGCGGATATGTACCGCTACTCAACTAATTGGGGCAGCAGCTTTTCGAAGTGGCTGCCTTACGTAGGTGGAAACCACACCATCAAGGAACAGCATTGGTCAGGAACAAAGAAGCAGGGATGGAATGGGAAGCACATTCGTGTCGAATACTGGAATCGACTCACGGGTAGCAGTGACTACGTCCAGGAAGGCGACGACTCTGGATGGAACCATGCAGTTCCAAGAAGATTTCCTCATCTCTTTTTCAATGGCCCCTTCAACGAGTACGGATACGATGCAGGCCTGGCAAATGCCGTGAAGCAAGATGGCGACGGTCTTTGGAAATTCCGCTTCATGGCAGAGTGGCCAGCGCAAGGTCAACTCAATATCTGGGGAATCAACCCCGACGGACGCCCTGACCAAAGTTATATTTTTGGGGACTCTAACGGCGATTCTGTCTTAGATCGTCTACCACCATCTTCATTGAGTACGACAACGATAAACATTACAGAGCATCCTCCGAGTCCTCACTTGGCCTGGATGATCCAAATTAATGATGCTACACTCAAATTCAAACTCGTGCCGGCAGGATCTCAATATGTTCAAATGGCTCTGTTCTTTTTGCTGTGGTTCGTGCCGATCTTCACGGCCATCACTTGTGCTTATATCTTCAAGAAAACATTCTACAAGATTACGTTCAACCAAGTTGGAGTCAGCGAAAAGAAAACGCTGATCTCATTGGATGTTTTGAATAGGCTCAAATTTGGGCCCAGGGACTCAAGGAACCTATTTATGCGCTTGGCAACCAAGTCAAAATTTCTTCAAAGCACGTCTGCCTTCGGCAACCGCACAGCAAGTCGCCGAACGGTGCTGGTCGCAACAATGGAATATGACATTGATGACTGGGGCATCCGAATCAAGATAGGTGGATTGGGCGTAATGGCCCAATTGATGAGCAAGCAGCTTGGCCACCAAGATGTTATTTGGGTTATCCCATGCGTTGGTGGGATCGAATATCCCATCGACAAACCAGCCGAGTCAATGTTCGTTAACATCCTAGGAAACTCCTATGAGGTCAAAACGCAGTACCATAATTTAAGGAACATCACTTTCGTTCTCCTTGACGCTCCTGTTTTCCGTCAACAGTCCATGAAGGAGCCTTATCCTGCCCGAATGGATGATCTGGATAGTGCCATCTACTATTCGGCTTGGAACCAGTGTATTGCGCAAGCCATCAAGCGATTCCCTATTGATCTATATCATATAAACGACTATCATGGCTCAATAGCTCCGCTTTATCAGCTACCAGAAACTATTCCGATATGCCTTTCGCTTCACAATGCTGAATTCCAAGGCCTGTGGCCTATGAGAACGCAAAAAGAGAAGACCGAAGTATGCTCAGTCTTTAATCTTGATATGGACACCGTGGCTCGCTATGTACAATTTGGCGAGATATTCAACTTACTACATGCCGGTGCAAGCTACCTACGCCTTCATCAGCAAGGATTTGGTGCGGTGGGAGTATCTAAGAAATATGGCAAGCGCTCTTACGCCCGCTTTCCGATTTTCTGGGGCCTAAAGAAAGTCGGAAATTTGCCAAATCCAGATCCATCTGACACTGGAGAATGGGATAAAGAATTGCCAAAAGAGCGTGATATTAGTGTTGACAGCGACTTTGAGGTTCGGAGAGCTGAATTGAAGCAACAGGCTCAAGAATGGGCTGGTCTTGAGCAGATTCCTAATGCCGACCTTCTGGTCTTCGTTGGAAGATGGTCCATGCAGAAAGGAATTGACCTAATTGCCGATGTCATGCCCAGTGTGCTCGAATCACGTCCAAATGTTCAATTAATTTGCATTGGTCCCGTCATCGATTTGTACGGCAAATTCGCAGCACTGAAATTGGACCGGATGATGACGCTCTACCCCAGACGGGTGTTTTCGAAGCCTCAGTTTACGGTGCTACCTCCGTTCATATTTTCCGGTGCTGAGTTTGCCTTGATACCATCTCGCGATGAACCCTTTGGCCTCGTTGCTGTCGAGTTTGGTCGTAAAGGCGCTCTTGGGATTGGTGCTAGAGTGGGAGGGCTCGGCCAAATGCCCGGATGGTGGTATACTGTCGAGTCGACAACAACCTCACATTTACTGAAACAGTTCAAGCTTGCCATTGACAGCGCTCTGAGTTCCAAACTCGAAGTCCGTGCCATGATGCGGGCAAGATCTGCCAAACAGCGATTCCCAGTAGCTCAATGGATCGAAGACCTGGAAATTCTCCAGTCTACTGCTATACGAATACACTACAAAGAGCAAGCAAAGACTCAGCCTGTGTCAGCCACCCCAGGGTCATATAACGCCATTTATGGAATGATGACTCCCCAAGCGACAACGTCGATTAGATCCGGTGCGTCAAGCGGTACTGTGACGCCCCCGCTGCGTTCAGCTAGCCGGCCAGGAAGATTTGGAGCAATACAACGCAGTTCTATTGTTTATAGCAGAGATCCCAGCCCTGGATTTGAAGGGAGACCTAGATCAGCACTTGGTCAACAACTTCCCTCTCTTGTCCGGCCAGTCTCGGCCCCGGTTAAAAGCCTTGGGCGGCGATCTCATGGCAAAGGTAACATTGTAGACGAAGACAATATCAGTATTACGCCTCCAGATGCCGAAAATAATAGTGGTAATAAGATGATGGCCACCTGCTACGGCGATAACGACTATCCGATGGTCGCCAAATCATCCGATGGAGGACGGAGACTAGAAGGTCAAACGATATTGTCGCAGACTACCGGCATCCCTCTCACTCGGGAAGTCCTTTCAGCACGCCAATCCAGTCAAATTTCTCTAGCGGGTCGATCCTCACGTACACCTTCAGGATCCACGGCAGCTAGCATAGCAGGGACAGAAGATACTTTACTTCCACCATCACGACCTTGGGCAGGTCCCGGTAGCCGTCTCAGCAGTGCATCTGCATTGTCTGTCGACTCTGTTGTCGGTGACAAAAAAGACTACAAGCTTCAGAAGGTCGATCCCTTCTTCACAGATAGCAACGGTGAATACTATCGAGCATTCGAAAAGAAATTGGAGGAACTTAACGGCACAAACTCCGACTCACAGCTCTGCATCGAGCAATACCTCGAGAAAAGTGAGAAGAAATGGTTTGATCGATTCAGAGATGCTCGCTTAGGACGCAATCAGTCTCCTGCTCCATCAATGCGATTTGGAAAAGGTGGTGGCTCATCGCCTCCTGGCTCTATCACTAACGATGACACGACATCCCATGAGAGTGGTGTTCCTGAGCGGAAAGAAGCAGGTGATGAGTTCCTCCTCGGTGATGACTACGTGCCACCTACGGGACTAAAAAAATGGATGCAAATGCGCATTGGGGACTGGCCTGTTTATTCCCTTTTCCTTGGATTAGGCCAAATTATTGCCGCCAACTCCTACCAAGTCACCTTGCTCACCGGTGAAGTTGGTCAAACAGCAGCGAAGCTGTACGGTATCGCCACCGTTTACTTGTTCACATCTATCTTGTGGTGGTTCTTCTTCCGGTTCTTCAAGTCCGTGCTCGTCCTGACCGTACCGTGGTTCTTATACGGCCTCGCATTCTTTATCATCGGTCTCGCTCACTTCGAGCCCAATTCCTATATTCGTGGATGGATACAGAATGTCGGCAGTGGCATTTATGCTGCTGCGTCTTCAAGTGGATCCATTTTCTTTTCCCTAAACTTTGGCGACGAAAGTGGTGCACCGGTCAAACAATGGGTTTTCCGTGCATGTATGATCCAGGGTACGCAACAGGTATATGTCATCGCTCTCTGGTACTGGGGATCAACTTTAACGAAGGCATCCAATGCTGGGATCAATGCGCAAGAAAATATCACGAACACTTGGAGAATGACGTTCGTGTCCTTTTCTTTCTCTTCGTATAATTGACCTTGTTACTAATATTAGGTCTAGTGCCGTCTGCACCCCAATCACGATATTCTTATGGTCAATTGGTCTGATTGTCTACTTCGGCCTGCCAAACTACTACAGGCAGACACCAGGAAAAGTGCCGTCTTTCTATAAATCTGTCTTCCGTCGCAAAATTGTGCTGTGGAACTGGGTTGTGATCATCCTTCAAAACTTCTTCCTCAGCGCCCCGTACGGTCGAAACTGGAATTGTAAGACATCCCTCAGACCTCATCTGGTCTACCCAAAAAAAAAAAAAATGGATCGCTTTTTCTAATCTTCAAACAATAGTCCTCTGGATCTCCAATCATGCCAAGCCATGGCAAATCCTCTGCCTCTGTGTCGCATTCTTCGGGTTTGCTTGGATAATCATACTATTCCTTCTAGGCTGGATATCCAAATCCCACAGCTGGATTCTTCCGATAGTAGCCTGTGGCCTTGGTGCACCCCGCTGGGCTCAAATATGGTGGGGAACATCCGGTTCAGGCCTGTTCCTCCCCTGGGCTGGTAGTTACACGTCTGGGGCCCTGGTGTCTCGAAGTCTGTGGCTCTGGCTTGGGGTCATGGACGCGCTTCAGGGTGTTGGCTTTGGCATGATTTTGTTACAGACACTTACTCGGATGCATATATGTTTCACGCTTCTGGTTTCCCAAGTTCTTGGTTCTATCGCGACTATATCTGCCAGGGCATTTGCGCCCAACCGAATTGGTCCTGGTCCCGTCTCGCCTGATATTACTGCGGGTGTTGGTGCTTTGGGGAATGCATGGTTTTGGATTGCACTGATCTTCCAGTTGGTGATTTGGTGAGTACACTTTGATCTCGAGGTATTCTGTCATGTCTAACGTTTTACGAAATCCAGTGGCGGCTTCCTTCTATTCTTCCGACGGGAACAACTGTCGAAGCCTTGAACAACACATAATTTTCCTTAGGCTGGAAGTGATTTTAACATTTTAGGAATCGGAAATATCTGGTTTTAAAGTTCTTACATGTTTTCTTCATGTCATTTTGCTGGTCATTAATCCCACTACTTAGCATCTAATGTTATGAACAATCCCGTCTCATGCTGAGTATTAAGTTGTTTCGAAAGCTCCATCCACGCACGGATACTCTACTGGAAGAAGGGTTGGATCATAATTCATTCTCATTGAGAGTCGTGGACTACTAGTGTAATTCAACATTCCAAAAAAAATCAAGCCCCGAAAAACACAGAGCATGCCGGCAGACATGGGGGAATATTCTTTTGTAAAATCAATCGAAATACCACGGGGTAAAATACCCATGGTCGTATCCAATGCGGTCATCCAAAGCGCCCAACAAATTATCCCAAAATCAACTTTACCACTCAAGCGGCTCGTTCTTCACATCACCGCGGTTGGTCTTGGGGACCGGGGCAGCATCAATCTTAGTGGCACCGCGGTTCCCGCGACGGAGATAACCACTTCCGTCGAGCCACGGGGTGTCAAGGCTGCGCTTGGCCTCGAATGTGCGAATCTTGGATTCCATCTGGAGGGTCAGGCCAATGTCGTCAAGACCATTGATGAGGCAGTGCTTGCGGAAGCCATCGACTTCGAAGGCAACAATCTTGTTACCCTGCGCGTCTTTGATCTCCTGGTTACCGAGATCAACCTCGATCTCACGGCCGGCGCGGGCCTCATCGGCGATCTTTGTCAGAGCAGCTTCATCGGATACAACGACAGGGAGCATGCCGTTCTTGAAGGTGTTGTTGAAGAAGATATCAGCAAAGGACGGGGCAATGATACACTTGATACCGAAGTCGAGGAGAGCCCAAGGGGCGTGTTCTCGCGAACTACCGCAACCGAAGTTAGGGCCGGTGACGACTAGGATGTTGGCGTTGCGGTAGATACCCTGGTTCAGAATGAAGTCAGGGTTCTCCTGGCCATCAGGGTGGTAACGGAGCTCGTAGAAGGCAGCAGAGCCCAGACCGGTGCGCTTGATGGTCTTGAGGAACTGCTTGGGGATAATGGCGTCGGTGTCGACATTGGAACGGTCCAGAGGAGCAGCAATACCCTTCAGGACGTTGAACTTGGGAAGGCCGGTGCTCTTTCCACCGCCAACGGAGGAGTTGGTGTGAGGCTCGTCATCGGCAGGAAGGTCCAGAACGCGGTCAAGCTCATCCTCCGTCTCAGGGGACTCGGCGTCGGGCTGAAGATCAACCTGGGGGGCGACCTTGGCGAGGATGGGGCTGGAGACGGCGTGCTCGCGAACGTCGGCGAGCTTACCAACGATGGCCGCAGTAGCAGCCATGGCGGGGGACATCAGATGAGTACGGCCCTGGGCACCTTGACGACCCTCGAAGTTACGGTTTGAAGTACTAGCACAGCGTTCCTTAGGAGACAGAATGTCTGGGTTCATACCAAGACACATGGAGCAGCCAGCCTCGCGCCACTCAAAGCCAGAATCAGTGAAGATCTTGTCCAGTCCTTCGGACTCGGCCTGTTGCTTGACCAGGCCGGAGCCGGGAACAATCATCGCACGCATGATGTTATCGGCGACCTTGCGGCCCTTGACGATCTTAGCGGCGGCGCGCAGATCCTCGATACGAGCATTCGTGCATGATCCAATAAAGACCTTGTCCACTGGGATCTCCTTCATGGGGGTGCCAGAGACAAGTCCCATGTACTCCAGAGCGCGCTTACAGGCAGTCTTGCGACTCTCGTCCTCGAAATCATCGGGACTAGGAACAACGCCGTTGATGGGAACGACGTCCTGGGGGGATGTTCCCCAGGAGATGGTGGGGATGATGTCCTTGCCCTCGAGGAAGACGTTCTGGTCGAAATGGGCGTCGGGGTCAGACTTCAGGGTAGACCAGAAGTTGACAGCCTTATTCCACTCGGCGCTACCGTACTTGGGAGCAAGCGGGCGTCCCTTCAGGTACTCAAAAGTAATCTCATCAGGCGCAATCATGCCTGCACGTGCACCGGCTTCGATTGACATGTTGCACATGGACATACGAGCCTCCATGCTGAGACCACGAATGACGGAACCACAGAACTCGATAACAGCACCAGTACCACCGGCGGTGCCAATGACACCAATAATGTGAAGAACAACGTCTTTACTGGTGACTCCAGCGGGGAGCTCACCATCAACCTGAATCCGCATGTTCTTGCTTCGGCGGGTGAGGAGGGTCTGGGTAGCGAGGACGTGCTCGACCTCACTGGTTCCGATACCGAAAGCGAGGGAACCGAAGGCACCGTGGGTGGAGGTGTGACTGTCACCGCAGACAACGGTGGTACCAGGCAGAGTGAAGCCCTGCTCAGGGCCAATAATGTGGACAATACCCTGACGCTTGTCGCCCATACCGAAGTAGGTCAGGCCAAAGTCCTTCACGTTTTCCTCGAGGGTAGTGCATTGCAGGCGTGAGTCGTTCTCCTTGATAAAGTCTGAGGCGTTTTTGAAGTTTTTCCGGGAGCTGGTGGGGATGTTCTGTGGGACGAGAGAAAGGATGGTTAGCAATGGGTTGTCAAGTTGGAAGCAAGCACACGACGTCAATTCCTTAACATACGTGGTCAACCGTCACTAGGGTGCAGTCCGGCCGGCGGACGTTGCGGCTGGCATTCTTCAGGCCCTCAAAGGCTTGAGGGGAGGTCACCTCATGCACAAGGTGGCGGTCTATTCCGGTGTCAGCGACAAGGGTTCACAATTCAAATGCAAGAGGGTCATTCGGCATACCGATATACAGCAAGCAGGTGCCGTCCTCTTGCTCATTAACGATGTGGTGGTCGAAGACCTTGTCATACAAGGTCTTCGGCTTTGACTCTGCGGAAGGCATGGTGTATAAACGGAATAGATAGTGTATAAAGCCCCTTTGAAGAATAGCTGGACTGGGGTAGCAGAGTGCAGACTTATATTTTGCCGCGCCCGCGATGTCGCTGTCGTGCAGCTCGAGGGGCAACGCCGATTTCGGTCGGTCAGCGGCCAATACTAGGCTGTTGATTGGCTGTTTGAGCCATCAGGTGGATGCCGATGTCGGCTCCTGCAAAAATGCTACGGCGGCTAGTGGCGCTTGCGGGCGGTGGATCGGTGTGTGCCAGTGAGGTTGGAGAAGAAGTATCCTTGTGAGTGGCATGGCATTTAATTTGCTAGGGGGGCCTGTGTAGAGAATTTTGTAATTTTTGCACCCCTTGATTCACTCTCTATTTTTCTGCTGGAAGACTCTAGTCGGGCTGGTAGTTTGTACACCGACTGATAATGGATGACGTAGGCCGCCGAGGGTGACGCTACTAATGGTGGGCCCCTTATTGGTTGCGGGCGCCGCCTCCGATCGTGCCGAGAGGTTGTACTAGTATGCGCGGGGCAATAGGGGCAGTTCAGGGTGTCAACATTTGAATACCTATGATCATATATTAAATCGTGTTGGTTGTTAAAGCTGTAGAGAAGTTTGTAGCAGATATTTGCTCCAACCTTGGAAGACACAACCCTTTTGGCTGACTTGGGATGTTGAATAGTACGTACAGTATTGGCACAGACTCGGAGTAGATGTGTAGTATGGATGTGTGTGCTGTGTTTATATATTACTATGCCTTCGACAATTTTTCAACCACTCGATTTACTCACATCATCGACGTTCTTGATTTCAGGATGATTTTCATGATCTCGTCAAATACACGTATCTAGAGAAACAAAGTCTAGTAATATATCCAAAACACCAGAGCCCAACCGATTTCAACCCGAAATTTGAACATGCCGAAATAACGGACCATAAATCATGACCGAGCGCCGATATCTACCACAATTCTTTTGCCCGAAACCGATCCACTCCGCAACGTCTCAAGCGCTGCATTAATACCTTCCAGTCCTCCTTCAGCACGAACAATATCCGGTAGACTCAAAGTACTATCCTGCAGGAGACCCTCCAACCAGCACACAAGATTTTCACCAACAGTAGGAGCCTCATGGAAGAGTTTAATCGGCACGGTATGGTAACGAATCCCAGGATCTCGTTCTTTTGGTAAACCGGTCAGCCCCAGCAAATGAGATTGTCCTGATGTGTCTAGTGTTCTTTGAAGGACAGTTGCCGTCTCCTTGCCAACGATGTCGATTGCATATCGCAGTGTGCCGCCTGTAACGCCACGAATAATCTCGACCGCACGTTCTGTGTCATGTCGATCCACCAGTAGATCTGCCCCAAGCTGCAGAAGCTTAGCACCGTGCCGAGCCACATCGGCGACGCAGATGACGCGTAAACCAGCAAGCTTGGCTAATTGGAGTGTGACTAATCCAGTAGTTGTCGACGCTTGAGAATGGTTAGCATTTTATACTAAGTTGAATCAGGGGAATTTTCTTACCTCCCCAAATTGCAACCCAATCGCCCTTTTGAGGCCGATCAGATGAAGCGAAACATTCATCCAAGATATCGGCAGAAATGGCCTTTTTGTCGAGCTGATTGACAACATTTACCAGGTTGGGACCAGGTGATTTTGTGAAAAGCGAGAAGTCTAGCCCGAACGAAACACCCAAGGCCAGAGCAGAGGCAACAAAAGCGACTCCAAGTGAAGCGGATGCACTGATTGATGTTGAGGATGGAATACGTGCAGCATTGAAATCAGTTGTGATGGCATATTCTTGGAATGCTGCTTTCCTGATATCACGATAATCTGTCGATGGTACCAGGACTATATCACCAACACGGAGCCGTGATGATTTGTCGGGTACTTGGAGGACGAGCCCGGCCAAATCACGTCCATTAATCCATGGCAGACTAGGGATGCCAAAGTTGAACGCACTGAACAGAGATTGTGTTAGTAGATCACACATCGTAGGGGGTGATCCGAACGCACGGTGCTTTCCAGTCGATCGGGTTGAGGCCGATAGCAAGAACCTGCCAATAAAAAGTCAGATCATCCGATATTCATGCAAGCCTAGATCAGCTCTTAGATGGTTTACCTTGACTAGTATCTCTCCAGGGTGTACAATAGAAGGAATATGGTGGTCATTCACTAGAGTGTACTGTTCTCTGGCTCCTTTCAGGAGGAGAACCTGCTGGGTCACCTCTAACGGCTTAGAAAATGGGGTCTTCTCCTCTGGTGTCGGTCGCTGGGATCGACTAGCGTTTTCTGCAGAGATACAGTGATGAAAGGACGCGGGATTTTGCTGCAGCTCTTCGAGCTGAAGGAAAGTGGTGGTGGTGGTTGACATTATATTCGGGGCCAACAGTGCCATACTCAAAATCAGCAGCCAAGTAAAGATAAAACAAAAGGAGGGTTTAGAGCAGAGGACATCTATATTCAGCCTGGCCTACAGCTATGAATCACTTCTCGGGCGAGAAATGCCGGTAGGATGAGCATGCTCGAGACATTCGTAAGCGGGGCATTGATATCAATCCTGACTCGAAGCACGTACTATGATCAAAAAGCCTCCACTGGGCGCTTGGCCTTGAGAGTGCCTCACAAATGGTCCGGGCTGGGGTATCACGCCTTGCATTTACGACATACAACCAATCCGTGGCAATGTTCCCAGATTTCCATTGCTCATGGCGGGGCTGTAATGGCGTGATGGCGACTCCTCGTTGGCAGCCCGGGGAGGGGAACGGTAGATCAAATGTTATAGGGGATTCTTCGTAAACCACCCATTTATTCCTACCGAGGATATAGTGAAATCCAAAGCGAGAGCGTAAAGGGGTCTGCAGTAGAGTTATTCTCAGGATACTACGGAGTAGATAATTCTAGAATGATTACAATGTTTTTGCTTGAGAAAGCGAATTTCCATTTCTCTGTCTTTGAAACGGGACACAAAATGCAGATTCCGATCTTTGAATGTGAAGATGCCTTGTTGCCTCGAGCTGATGTGATCCGGGGCTGTGATGACGAACTCCTTCGAAAGTTTGGCTCATTCCACCGAGGCCTGAAACTGGTGAGCAAACTTAAGTATCACCAAGAGAGATGAAATACATGGACTTAGAAGTAATTCTTAAATTTTAAGCACTAGAATCATGAACACTTTCCTCAATCGTTAATCGACAAGATATAAAACAACATCCCGAGGTTACAAATCCCGGATAACTCTCCACATTTTCTGATCACAGCTGCAACTTCCATCGTCACTATATGCGTTTATCAAATCTTGAACATTCATCCTAATAGCAGATTCTATTGTAAGACAAACAGAGACTGCCAAAGAACTCCGTATACCTAGGCATTAGTGCAATATTGTTGAATGCAATTCCGATGAATCCCTCACCACCCGAAGAGCATTAAATATACCTTTTCAGATATGTAAACACTTCTCGGCCGGGAAAATTTGAAGTAACTTAAGTTCCATAATAGAAACTACCGGGTTTCTCAAAGAAAGTCTAAAGGAATGATCCTCCCCGGGAATCTAGGCTGAATCTCCGCAGCCGTTCTTCAACGTGACGTATCTCGTTCGTGCGAGCACGTAATCGCGGACACAAACTGCAACATCCCTAAGGCTCGACAAAGTCGCAAGAAGATAGCCACTGTAAAGTCTGAGCTAACAGCAGAAATGGCAAGGTCCCGATGTTGCCATAGCACGAAATGTCATGTTTCAGGAAACGGAGCTCCGTTAGCTTCATATGAACCAATCACTCACCATATGACAGGCGCTATATAGATGCCGTAAATACCCTTATCGGAGGATTTTTGAGAGGGTTTACAGCTTTCTACGGCCGTTTCTTTCCTTCCGCGATGTCAGATTTTGAGAAAAGCGCTTCGCCAACAGACGAGGAGCTCAATGGAGACTTTTCTAATTCTCCGATCGTTGCGAAACAGAATGGTATGGAGAGCATAATGTCCCCAAAAAATACCCCGCAAAACACCTGGAGTATTTGGTCTAACTTTGGAATAGTGAAATGGTATCGTTCGACATTTTACAATGCCCTCGTCCTCGGTCTTTGCAATTTCCTTGCCCCGGGTATCTGGGGTGCCATGAACTCCCTTGGGGGAGGAGGTGAAGAGGAGCCATATCTTGTCAACGCAGCAAATGCACTGACCTTCGGGCTCATGGTGGTTTCCTGTTTCCTCTCCAGCGTTATCGTTCGTTTTATCGGGATAAAATGGACTTTGATTGTCGGAACAATGGGATACGCACCATACGCGGCAGGGCTGTATGTGAACAACCGTTTCGGTCAGGAATGGCTGGTCATTCTGGGCGCAGCATTATGTGGCATTTCGGCTGGCATATTCTGGATGGCAGAGGCAGCTATCGCTCTCTCCTACCCGGAGCCCTACAACCAAGGCCGTTTTCTGGGGTTCTGGCTCAGCTTTCGTGTTGGAGGACAAATCCTGGGCGGTGCCATCAGCCTAGGCATCAACACCAAGCGCGCATCGGCAGGCAGTGTTTCATACACTGTTTATATAATTTTCATTGTCTTGCAGGCTTTGGGTCCGTTTACTGGATTGTTTCTAAACAAGCCATCCAAAGTACAACGAAAGGATGGTATTCCGGTTCAGCTTCAAGTTACCAACAGCGTTGGACATGAACTCAAGTCTATGGTGAAGCTTTTTGTTAGCCGGAAGTTTTTGCTCATCGTCCCTTTTATCTGCCAAGCAGTATACACAGAGGCTGTCATGTTCTCCTATGAGGGCCTGTGGTTTTCTGTGCGCGCAAGAGCTCTTGGGTCATTTCTTTCGGGTATAATCGCCCTTACCATCGGCAATCTTCTTGGTGCATACCTTGATACCAAATCCATTTCCCTGAAGACTCGAACTCGAACTGCTTTCTTCTTTGTGGTCGGTTGGCAAGGAATATGCTGGATCTGGGCCACTATTAATACCACCGAGTTTAACAAGACTAATCCCTCTTATGACTGGGTTGATCCTGGCTTTGGAAAAGCTTTCGCATTGTTTCTTTTCTGGGTCGCTGGCTTCCAGTTAAATTATATGTACCTGTGAGTCGTGGCAACAAACAGTGCAAGCCCATTTGCAACCATCCACTGACTGGGTAATAGGTTCTTCCTGGTTGGTAATCTGGCCGATGAACAAGAAGAAGTCATTCGAATCGCTGGACTACTGCGTGGAACGGAGTCCGCTGCCCAGGCTGTTAGCGTATGTTTTTCAGCCCTACGATTCTCATTTGCCTGATCTCAGATACTAACCCTTGACTTCTAGTACGGGCTTAGTAGCATTTCTATCATGGCAGCGGTTGGAAATCCCTACCTGAACTTTGGCCTCTGGGGCGTTGCCATTCTCCCTTCCTGGCTTATCGTTAGACAGGTTGGGCATCTCTTCGGAGACAAGAAAGTCGACCGAGAGACGCGGGCACTGCGTAATGTGTCTGATAATGGATAGCTGCGAAGATAATGGCCATCATTCGTCGCTAATAAATCACCAAAACATGCTTCAAAAGTAAGGGTTTATTTTGGTTTCACTCATGACGAGTAAGAGTATGTACATGAAAGAACTGACTCATAAATAAGAAATTTCGTTCAAGTAGCTTAAGAGTAATGGGCTAAATGAGGTATTGAAACATTCGATTGTCGTGGTTGAATACTAGCAAGGCTAGTCGGTGTCGGACAAAGAGACCAACTGCCCCACACAAAGTCTGAACACCAACCATGTACCATGCGAGTCGGTCTTCTCTCATGGGGCCCATCCAGACGAGCCAAAGGTTCAGAAGTGTCAGGTTTGTGGACTCAACAATCTGGTCATTTTCATCCTTCGTCACTCGCGCCAATCGTAATGTATGGAGAAGATTTAGCGCTGTGGCAACCAAGGGCGCAGGAGGAATGGCCCACTCGGTCACTGAGGCATCTAATAATCCAGTCGATGCATTGAATTTCGGCAGTCGGTGGCGCGGGCAAGGAACAAGGTGAAACAACTGTGGAGTCGAGTATAGGAAGTTGAAGATTTGTGGGACAAACATCAATAATAATGTCTTACTGAAATGCCCCAAAATACCCACAACGGCGAAGACCATACCCGCAAAGTAACAGTAGGTATCACCTACAAATACCTTGGAAGGGTACCAGTTGTGGCACAGCAGTGCCGCTGAAACTCCAATGAATGGAAGCAGGAAGTAGATCGAGAATAAATGCGAGTCGGTTGCCGGGTGCGGGTATGGCGTGATAGGGGCGAGGTACATCGCATCATTGAAAAGCAAGAGAACTGCAATAACAAGCGACTGAGCCACTTCAATACCATTGATACCGGCCAGCATGTTGATGGAGTTGGGACAGAAGATTGCAATGGCCGCCATGTACATGTAGTACAACCACCCGAGGTCAATAAAATCACCTAGGTATCGTTGCAGCGGGACCGGCACGACGACATGTGTCACGCCAAAATCGACAAAGTACACAATGAGCATTGGGATTGAAGCAAATGCAGGAATAAAGACCTTGTGTCTCCAGCGAATATCGAAAAGGTCGTCTCCAATGCCCAGGATGATGATAACCAGCAGGGATAGAAGCCCAGACATGTATGATGCGAGCTGTGATACGAGACAATCAGCCCAATGATTGCAATCAATTGGATATCGGCAAAAGGATATTTACTAACCTTCCCATGAGGAAATCGGTGCAGGTATCGACCGGTTTCAATGTGTTGATCTTCAATCACCACATCTCGATTTCCACCACCTGAAGTGGCGGCCACAATGTCCTTGTAAAAGGCAAAGGGGATGAACACAATAAGGGCTAGTGAGTAAATGACAGCGCATACCGCTCCCATTGTTTCCGGTCTGGATTCAAACATCAGCCTTCATACTATGCCAGGTCGGCAGTCTAGGGACGTGTCCTGGAGGTGTTACTTACATTTCAGGTCTCCTTGGTTTAGCCATATCCTTTCCTTTCAACCCAGCCTTGATAAACACGGGCCCTAGCCAGCGGATCATACTAAATGTGATCGCAAACGCAATGAACGAAAGAGCGCCAGAGGCAATCAATGGCGCGCCATCGCCTTGGAAGGTGTTGACCAGGATGCCGAGTCCAGCCCCCACAAGGATGATTAGATGCCAGGTCTCCGTGCGAGAAAGGGTATCTGAAGCATGCATCTCGAGCGATTGGAACCCTCCGGGAGGATCTGGAGACTCAATCTCGACACGAAATAATGCCCCGAAATAAATGAATAGCTGGTTCAAAAGAGAAAAGCGCTTACGCAATGTGGCCACGCTTCAAGCCGCAAACAAAGCGATAAGCTTATCGGGTTCTGCCACTCGTCACCGCTATCTGATACTGGCCCCGTGATGATCGCGGCCGAGAATGGAAGGCCGCAGGAAACGCTGAGACACGTCTGTTTCATACCATAGCATGCAGACGTGTGGGTGAAGCGCATCATTGGCCAACTATCGGATCATCCTGGACTTCCCCCGCGAAGCTAAAATACATCGTCGCGATGGGGAATGTGGAGCGCCCGGAGGTGGCGGGCGGCTTTGCCGACTTCGATGCTGGCCACCGGGACCTTGTGTCGGTGACCAAGTTCAACTTCTACGGGAACCGGATTGTTACAGCCTCGACGGATCACCGTATGAAGGTCTGGGACCTGAAAGATGGTCAATGGCAGCTGACGGACACGTGGCGAGCCCATGACGCAGAGATCCGCGACGTAAGAACGCAAAGAAGAATACACCTTTGGGCTGGGGGGCTCTCTCAGGCTGACTTTTTTCTCCCCTATAGGCAGTTTGGAATGGTCCTTTTACAGGGCAACACATTGGCAGTGTGGGTGAGGACATGAAGCTCAAGATCTGGCAAGAGGACGTGACGCAGCCACCCAACTCGGGCCGACGGTTTAGATCCATCTTTCGGATGACAGCGCCTCAGCGACACCCGTTTGTATCGATGGACTTCCGCAACATTGATTTAGAGTCATGGATGGCTGTGATCACGCGAGATGGCTACTTGATGATACTGGAGCCCACCAGTCCAGACAGCCTGGCGGACTGGCAACATCTAGACCAGTTCCGCGTCTGCCCTGCGCCTGAACGCGGGGAAGAAACAAGCTTCAGGATCCAATTCCACCATGATCCAAACGATATCACACACACTATATCGCCAGATACTGATCGCAAGAGTTTATCACTAGTCGTCGCGGCCATGGACTCGGTGAAGATCTATCGCACAGATGCGAACCGCCGGTTCTACCACGCTATTGAACTGAACGGACACGGGGGCCTTGTGAGAGATATCTCTTGGGCGAATGGATCGGTGCGAGGGTACGATCTCATTGCCAGTGGAGGCAAGGATGGATTGGTTCGCATCTTTGAAGTATTCACCACACCTACCACTCAGGGATCTCAAAACGCCAATTCCCGCAAGTCCGAACGGCGCCAGCAGCAGTCTTCTTCAAACCGAGCCACGTCTCAATCGGGAATTGGATCTGCCTTGGCGAATCGTGTGCCGTCTTCGACATCCAGCCGGCAAGCCAACGGGGATTCCCAGTTCCGTCACGCATTCAAGCAAGTGGCATGTATCGAAAGTAAACATCTTGATGTTTGGCAGGTGGAGTTCTCTTTTGCTGGTGAGTAACCTTATTTCCAATGACTTTCTACAATCTAATCATATTCCTCGTTAGGTGACTCCCTAATGTCTGCGGGCGATGATGGTGCAGTTCGGTTTTGGAAGAAATCACTATCAGGAGAATGGCTCGAATTTGCCGAGACGGATATGGCAACCCAGTAAATGCGTCTAATATTCTCTGCTGAGATGAATCATGGTAAATGATCTCTGTCTCTTTTCCTTTCTTACATCTCGAGTCGAGTTTGTTTCCACCCTACCTCCTAGCCATGTGTTCCTCTGGTTCAAATGGTGTCTGGGGCAAATGATACCCTTGTGTTTTAGCTAAAGTAATGTACTCTATTTATCGCTTCAAGCTTTCAGTCATTATTCACTGGTTTCCTACGTTTTCCGGTTGCATACCCTAGGGTACCCTGTACAACATTTGATACAACTGCGGCAGGAGCAACTTCTACGCGAATGCAGTATCCCTGGGCATCCAGATACCGCCAACTCTATTTTGATATCTCACCTACAGTCTTCACTCCACGAGGCCGCATTTATCACTACACATGAGCAGATATGGCGGTGGGCCCGACTCTTGGAACGGGCTTGTTCATAGGCGCCGGCCAGGCGCTCGCCATGGGCGGTCCTGCGTCACTGCTCATCTCATACGTATTTTTATCACTCCTGACCTACTTTATGGCCACAACCGTCGCTGAGGTCGCCCTTCATTCACCCGCTCGACATGGCTCAATGATTGCAAGTGGGTTTCGATACCTCCCGTCCAGCCTTGGGCTCGCCACTGCGGTCCTTCGTTGGTATACTCTCGCTCTTTTCGTCCCTTACGAGACCACAACCGCCATGGTTAACCTCGGGCTATGGAAGCCTGGCTCAACAGTCGCGATCCGGTTGCTCATCATCACTTCCGTCGTTGTCGGATTCAACTTTCTTCCTGAGCGCACCTTTCGGAATAGCGAGCAACTCTTCACTAAGATCAAGATCGGCACTTTGGCCATTCTACTCGTCCTGTCTTTGTCGATTGGCATGGGAGGCGCCACCGGTCACGACAAATGGGGATTTCAATACTGGAGAAAGCCAGGCACCATGAATGAATACCTGGCTCGAGGCTCAGTGGGAAAGTTCTTCGGCTTGTTGCAATGCGTATTACACAGCTCGATTGCCTTCACTTTCGCACCAGAGTTGATCGTCCACCGAGCTGAAACTCCAGACATAAGTGAAGGCATGGAAATCGGCCGATCAGTGAACCCGCAAATCGAGGCTGAACTTCCCAGAAAGGTCTCCGTAGATGTTGCGACCACCGCGCTTCCTTATATATTGAGTTCTGTGGCCATGGGCGTGATGGCTCCATACAACGAGCCTCTGTTGAGCAACAATGGGGCTGGCGCCGGCCTCTCGCCCTTCGTCGTCGGGATCAACACGGCAAAAATTCGCATTATTCCAGTGACAGCAACCGTTGCAATCTTCCTCTCCTCGGTGGCTTCCGGTCGATCGTTCTTGTACATAGCCTCGCATACGCTGGTCGCAATGTCGGAACTCGGCCACGCTCCCAAGATGTTCAGTACTCGAAACCGATGGGGCGTACCCTATGTGGCGACTATAACTACCGCATTGTTCGCCTTGCTCTCTTTCATGTCTGTTGCGATCTCGAGCTCCACGGTGTTGACTTACTTCCTAGTCTTCGTCAACAGCTGTGGGTACCTTTCCTGGATGGTATCATGCGTGACCTACCGTCATTTTCGTCAACAACTCCATCTTCGCGGACAAAGTGACACTTCTCGTTTTCTGGTCCAGCCCATGGGCACGTACGCTGGCTTTTTGCTCAGTGGTATCATGCTACTCGCCAACGGTCTGGTGGGAGGTTCCCCGGGTCCCCAGCCTGGGTCCAGAGTGTCGCGAATCATGGCCGCCTACTTCAGTATTCCCACATTCGCGGCCATTTATTTCGTTCATCGATTCCAAACCATGCCCCCTTATCGATTGCATGCTAAAGATGCGCCCATTGACAAGGATGTCCCTGGAGTTTCCGGTCCCACTGATACGTTCCACACGCCTTGCGGGCAGCTGGGACAGTCCGCCACACCACCCGACACTATCGAACTGGATCAGGTGTGGTCGTTAGCCGTGGAGGTTTAAGAGTTGTGAGATGTGAAATCAAGAGCAGGGGCGGTTCGTTGCATCATAACAGAATGTTATACTGATCGGAGGTAGCCTCAAGCCTTTGGAGAAGTCTCTGTATATTTGATATTCCCGGCACTCGTGTATGTATGGTATTCCATCCTTGGTATTATTTTATTTTTAGTGCTTCTAGCAATGTTTGATGCCGTTGATTCGGTGTTTTCCGGCCTCTCCAATCGCCCATTAGGCAGTTGTCCAACTAGTGCCATTCAGCCATCGCGTCACTCGTAGTCACTGGCCCTTCTCTCCCTTTCTCCCACTTTCTTCTACCATATTTCTCCATAACCCACCACTGTTACTTTTCCGAGGAAGTGGATTTGGTCTACTTCGAACTACTGCTGATGGCTGATCTCATTCATTTGACTTGGTCCTATCGCTTGCGTTGCCACGGTTCCCGGTCTGGGCCCCAGCGCCGAACAACCTGCAACCTGCAACCTGCAAGAAGCGAGTTGCGACTCCTCCCAAATGAAACTATTTTTGCTAACACTATACCATTCTGCTACTTATAGAGTGGTCTCTTTTGGTTTCCACTCTCCTGTTGGCTGTCAGCCAGGACTAGGACGGTAGAGAAAGCGGATCCCGGTGGGCCATACAGTATCGATACCCAAGTCCGCCTTATGATCGACTAACGGTTGGCTTTGATTAGCCCTGTTTCTTGCACTTGCACTTGCGCACTGGTCGGCCTCTATAGTGGCGAAAAAAGAGCGCCAAATCACAAGGGACTAATATCATCAATCCACCCCCTCCCCCCTTTCGTGTGAACTCCTCCTCCTTCACTCTGGGACACTCGCTCTAACCAATTTGACCACTCCACCCGGGGCTCGGCTTGGTAGGTTCACACTTGCTGCCCTGGCTGCCCCCGAGTGGTTCCTTCTAGGGCCGTGCCGCCGTCGTTACACCTTTTTTTCTCTCCCGCCTGAAGGGCAAAAAAACCCTCAGAACGTTTTGGGGGGGGGGGGAAGGGAGCCCAATGACTTCGCTTTCCCCCCTCCCTGAAGTCTTCCTCCCCCGACCAAATCTTTCTGCGCCACGCATCTGCCCGTCTGCCCCATTTGTGACCTTTCACTCCCGGCCGATCTCCCTTTCCCATGGATCTTTTGGATCTCTTCTTGCACCCACGTTCCGCTTCCCTTTGTATACTCACTCACACTCACACTCTACACTCTTTATCCCTTCATCTTCTCCCCTATCATGGCAAGAATATATATCCTCTGGGGTTATTTGCTTTGACTAACCACTACTAAAACTCAGGCTCAGGCTCAGGCTTCAGGCTCGAATTCTCCAGCTTTACTCATGGGATTCTGTGACACGTCTGCCCGATTCCTTATTCACTCTTTGTTTCTTCTATCCCCCCAACCATTTTCTATCAGAAGATGATCTCACATTCTCTGGCCTTTCCAGACCTTAGAAGATGCCTCTGCTCTTGATGCTGGACCACTGCATCAAATCTCCCGGTCGCAGGCGGATCGAATGGCAGCAGTCACACTGCCCGACCTGCATGGCATGCCGGAGGTGTTCGGCCGAACCCGTTGCTCGGGCCAAGATTTTACGGGTGTCAGCCCAGAATGATTTCCAAACTTCTCACTTCTCATGGAGGAAGAAACGACTAACCATTTAGATGCTCACTGAATCGCCTCTCTCCAGTTGATCCCTTCCCCCTTCCCCATGCCTGTGATCCCGTGACCGGGGCTCTCCACTGGATTACCCTGCCGCCGCTAGTCCGCATCTGGCTAGCCTGGTCAATGTTGCCTCAATACCACCATGCAGAACCAGAATGCAGAAATGCCACGCCCCCACAATACAGCCACGCCCACTACACTTACCACTACTCACACACCACCCAGTGTTGTCGACACACACACCACTGCTAATGCCACCTGCCAGGTTTTCGCTAGGTCGTTTTCGGGTCGAATCCCTCCCCCCTCCCAACTTGTCCCCTTCAAGCCTTCCCACTGGCTCCTCCACTGGTGCTCCTCCACTGGCTCAGTGGCTCCTCTCCCCTTGGCTCCCAGAGGTTTTCGTTCGCTCGTTGCTCGTCGCTCGCAGGCGCGACTTCCTTGCGCTAGGCCCGTTTCGCTCCTGCTGGTTCGGGGCCCATTCGCTGCCTTAGGCCCCGTAGCCTCTCCTCCCTCCAGGCTCTCGATCACCCTCTTTTTTCCCTTCTCCCTTTTCCTTGCGCGTCCTCCTCCCTCTCGGATCCTTCCCTTTCTTTCACTTTTTACTCCCTCCGCTCTCTCCAAACCCTGCATTCCTTTCCCTCTCTTCGCCTCGTCTCCCACGCGACTCCGTCCCCTTCTCCCTTTTCACCTTCGACCTGACCCTCCAAACTGCTACCACTCCCCCTAATCGACCTTCCAACGCAAATCGCAACCGCTTCTTCTATCGTTCTCGAATCGCCGTGCTCCATAATCCCTAGTACCGCTTCTCCCGAATCGTTACTCCCTTCCCTCTCGCCTCCACCCTTCTGAGCACAGGTCGAGCGCACCCGGCCAGGATTTTCCACCCATCCTCTTCCATCCTACACGGCCTAGCTCCCATCAAGAGTCATCCCTCGACTCTGCGAAGGCACTCATCTGGCTCTATATCGAAGATTGTGGTCATTGTTGCCGCAGGTTCCCCCCAGTTTCGCCAACACCGCTGTCTGACGCTGTCCCGAACGCGTCTCAACATCGACCAGCAGCCACAAGCAGACACCCATCTTCGTGCTGCGCTCGTGGACATGTCCCTTGAATGGTGACGGATCCGCCACGGCATAATACCTCCGATAATTCCATTTTGTTGTGATTCGAGAGGGGGTAATCTGTCGGACTATGACAGATACCTCCTCCCTCGCCATCACGCACGCCACCACGGACCCGTCTCCGGTCCCCGCTCCTCCGGGCTCTCCCATCGCTAATGGCGCGATTTCTGACTCGGTCGCTCCTGACGAAGAAGAGCCGTACACCATCAAATGCATCTGCTCCTTTGATGAAGATGATGGAAGCACGGTCTTCTGTGAAGGGTGCGAGACGTGGCAGCATATCATCTGCTATTACCCGGATAAGCGGGTGCCGGATGTACACAACTGTGTCGACTGTGAGCCCAGGCTTCTCGACAGTCGCCGTGCCACTGAGCGTCAGCGTCAACGGCGGAACAAGGAGCACAGCGAGGACGGCGACCGGAAAAAGCGTCCAGGCTCCAAAACCCAAAAGAAGAAGAGTTTAAAGGATGGCGATTTGAATGGCTTTGGCCACCAGCGAAGCGAGTCAGGGGTCCGCGATCAGCCCCCGACCAAAAAGGCCAAGGTTTCGCATCGCTCATCCGCATCCATCAGTGCCATCTCAGGCAATCCAACCATCCCTCCTGAATCCCGAAAAAGGCGATCCTCCACATCCGTTGCTCCGAGCCCTACGAAAGCCTTTGCCCCCTTTATTCCATTGTACTCGAACGAATTCCTCCACCTTTACGACCGTGATGATGAACACGAAGACCGGAATAGTAATCTTTTTGTGAACGTGAGTTTGGTGGGCGAGATGGCGTCGTGGGTGAAGGATCCGGATGCGTTGGCGCGAATCTCCAACGGCCGCCCGACGGAGGATACGTTCAACATGTCCGATGCAGCCCTCGACCGATCTCGATGGCCCTCCTTGACGACCGATACGACTACAGACTCCACCATAGAGATTGGTGGCAGGCATCCGACGTGGAAAGTCGTCAAGACTCAAGATGCCGTGCAAAAGGACGAGATTCTTGGAGAACTCACTGGTAAGGTGGGCGTCTTCGATGACTACTGCCTCGATCCCAACAATCGATGGCAAGAGTTACGCCACCCGGAACCCTTCGTGTTCTTCAGCTCTCACCTTCCTCTCTATATTGACAGCCGGCACGAAGGGAGTGTACTCCGCTACACCCGCCGATCATGTCGCCCGAACGTTACGATGAAGATTTACATCACCAATGATGTCGAGTATCACTTCTGTTTTGTCGCAAAGGAGTATATTCCTCCAAACTCTGAGATCACTATAATGTGGTATCTGGACGCCCCATTGTTTGAGTCATCCAATGGACTTGTCAAGCAGGAGTCTGAGGATAGCGCTGCCGAGGCAGCTGCCACTTGCCTGAGCAATACTCTTGCGAATTTTGGTGGTTGTGCATGTGGGAACTCGCAAAACTGTCTTCTCGCGAAAATTGATCGGCGTCGACACCCCAAATCGCTGGAGGCGGCCGGTGCAAAGCAGCCCAACGGCAAACGTAAGAAAGCCAAGACCAAATCAACTGCCTCTCCACAGGACACGGCTCTTGCTTCTCTTAGTCGTGCCGGGAGCGAGACGACCAAGCACCCGGAAGAGGACGATGCTGCCGCCGATAGTCGCTCCACCTCCGGCTCTGCGCGGGGACAACCCCAAAGTCGCGACCTCAGCCCATCCGCTGCTGCTCATCTGCTTGAATTGTCCAGTCGGGAGAGGCGTAAGATTGCCGATGCCGAAAAGCAATTCCAACAGTTGGAACAAGATCAGCGCTCGACGACCCAGAGGAAGAAAAAGCGTACTAGTGGTACATCGGTGCACTCGCCTGCCGCCGTGTCAGCCTCCACACAAGCAGGGTCCTTTGGGCCACAAAAACAAGGCAGAAGTCTTCATCTCCATACTGGCAGCCAATCTCGCTCGCCGACAACAGCTCTATCACCAGGCACCTCGTCTTACCGTCGCTCTGGCTCACCTCGAAAGGTGTCTGGGCATAATACACCCGCACGGTCTACCCATCATCCGACGTACGTCGACGCTACGGTCCAGGTTGATATGGATGAGCTTGAAGAGCCTTTGATCTCAGACCCATCATCCCAGCGCCAACGTTCTATCTATATACCCATGACGGTGCGGCTTTTGAAGCGTTTCAGCATGGACCGTCTTCGGTCCGAAGAAACTGCCCGCCAGCAATTGTCTTCAGCCGGGTCTGATAGTGTGGCTCCCGCTGAATCATCATCACCCTCTGTTCCTCGATCTCCTGCACTTACCCGATCGCCGGCCATGTCACAAGACAAGTCCCACATGCCGGCTATCGATTTCGATCCCTTCCAGCAACCTGGAGCACCAGCCGTGTCTGGCGACATTGAAATGCAGGATGTCTCTGCGGGTTCGGAGGTAGAATCGCCCTCCACAGGTCGAGACCTGAGCAGACCACAGATTCCTCCTCCGTGGCCCTCTACCGCCGCTCATCATTCCCACATATACACGTCTCCCATGGCAAAGCGTGGAAATCTTCGAATTTTCATGCCTCCGCCACATACCCCGTCGATTCCTCTTCCTGCGGTCAGCCCTAGCTCGGTGCCCACTGCAAGTCTCATGTCGCCTAGCACTCTGGACACAACGTCGCCTCAAAATAGTACGCAGTTGCCCAGCTCTAGTGTACCGACCCCGACTCCTGCAAAGAAGAAGCTCAGTCTAGGTGATTATCTCATTCGAAAAGGCACGGTAGCAACCACTCCTACCTCGGAAAAATCCCAAGCCCAGTCCGTCGCCTTATCTGCCTCCCAACAATCACCAACAACGCCTGAGTCAGGTCCCGCAGTCAGTGCCGATGGTAACCTGACCCCAACAAAGCCATCGCCTGACAGCAAGACTGAGCCATTGGGATCACCGGATATAGCGATGAAAGATGCTCCGGAATCGAGCCAACCACACATTCCCTCTATATCTTCATGACCTATCCTCCCTCTCTGTGCGCATGGTAATAACGGCGTGGTTGGTTGATAAGACCTTCAACTTTATGTTTACGACCCCCCAAAAATCTTTTCTCGTGATTTGATTGGAACTCTCCTTTTTTTTTCTGGGTACCAAAGGCGTTTTCGAGCTGTGTTTATGATGGTCTCCTCTTTTTATGCTTTCCGAATGGCGTATATGGCGCGATACAGGAATTGGAAATGGATACGGAAATACCAGGAATCGGTTTGGCTAGGGACCTTCGACAGTGTGGCTGCCATCGAGCAGCACTGATCTTCATGATTTGTGAGATTACTTTCTAAATTTTCTTCTTTCCTTCGATCTGGTTTGCCATTCGATGGAACGGCTAGCTTGTATGAACACTATGTTGATATTCACTTTTCCACTTTTGGCACCTATTCGTAGAGTTAAGGCGAGTCTACCCAGGCCGTTTTAGGGGGGGGGGGGGGGGGGGGGGGGGGGGGTGAGGCACAAAAACAAAAAAAAAAAAAAAATAAATAAAAAAAAATAATTAAATAAAAAAAAAAAAAAAAAAAACACCCAAAAAAAAAAAAAAAAAAAAAAAAAAAAAAAAAAAAAAAAAAAAAAAAAAAAAAACAAAAACACAAAACAAAAAAAAAAAAAAAAAAAAAAAAAACAAAAAAAAAAAAAAAAAAAAAAAAAAAAAAAAAAAAAAAAAAAAAAAAAAA
>JAPDFJ010000055.1:0-104273 GCA_027569595.1 Penicillium sp. G339 | reverse complement strand
CCCCCCCCCCCCCCCCCCCCCCCCCCCCCCCCCCCCCCCCCCCCCCCCCCCCCCCCCCCCCCCCCCCCCCCCCCCCCCCCCCCCCCCCCCCCCCCCCCCCCCCCCCCCCCCCCCCCCCCCCCCCGGAAATATAAAGCTGCACCCGTAAGATTGGCACCAGTAATTTAGATCAGATTCTTGGTGGCGGAATCGTAATGGTGCGGATGAGACTGGAAGCTCGATTCCGGAGTTTTTGTATACTCGTAATTTCGGAGTCCGGAGTTACAATTCATGCTTTTTGGGGGCAGAAACAAAACTGCATGGTTAAAAGGGATCGCATCAGATCGCAACTCATTGAAAATGCAAAATATTTAACGGATACTCTGCCATCATGAAGACCACAGGCTCGTTTGCAACATGTCTCCTAGCATCGGTGGGGAGGAACTCCAGTGGAGTGGCCTTCCCCGGTCAGCCCAACTACGCCGCCGTTGTCTCTCCGTATAACCTCGACCTTCTCACAACTCCTGCGGCCGTCGTCTTCCCTCAAAATGTAACACAGGTCGCAGCAGCCGTCAAGTGCGCTGTCAATGCGGGCATTAAGGTCCAAGCAAAGAGTGGAGGACACAATTACGGCAATTTTGGGTCGTCGACAGGCGAGCTTTCAGTGAACCTCGAAAACCTTCAGGACTTCAGCATGGACCGCACCACCTGGACGGCTAAATTCGGACCAGGAAATCGCCTCGGTCAAGTTACAGAGCTTATGTACAACAACGGAGGACGGCAAGCACCGCACGGAGAGACATTCGATGTCGGACTGGGTGGACACGCCACCGTGGGAGGCGCCGGGGCCGCATCGCGCCAGCTGGGACTCCTCGTGGACTTTGTGGACGAGGTGGAGGTGGTCCTCGCGAACTCGTCGATCGTTCGAGCATCGAAATCGGAGAACGAGGATCTCTTCTTTGCCGTCCGCGGCGCTGGCTCTAGCGTCGGCATCGTGACCGATTTCACCATCCGCACTGTACCCGCGCCTCCGGTGACTGTTGACTATACCTATGTGTGGACAAAGCAAAGTATCTCATCTCAGGTGAAAATATTCCAGAGCTGGCAGAAGCTCCTCGCAGGCAACACTCTACCACGTGAGATGTCATACGGATTAACCGTCACGGCTAGCAGTATGGTGCTGTCGGGGGTATACTTCGGTAGTGAGGACGAGTTTGCGGCGCTCAACCTCACCAGCCACTTTGCAACGCCTCCACAAGTGAGCGAAACAAAAGCCTACACCAGCTTCTTTGAAGTGTCCAAGGCCTTGGACGCGGCAGTCAGCGCCGCTGGCATTGCTTCCCCGTCGCACTTTTACGCCAAATCCCTTGTCTTCACCCAGAAGACTCTGATCTCTGAAGCGACTGCCGAACGTGTTTTCAACTATTTAGCCAACACCAAGAACGGAACAGACTTGTATGCCCTCAACTTCGACGGCCTTGGTGGGGCAGTGAGTGATTTCTCTCCATCGCAGGCGGCCTATCCTCACCGCGACACGCTTTACTTTATGTTCTCCTTTGCTCGTACCAGTGGTAACCTCACTGACACGACGATCCGCTTCCTTGACCGACTAAGCGAAGTTCTGACGAGCGGCAATCCCAAGGCATATTACGGGCAGTATGCTGGAAATGTGGATCCACGGGAGACAAACGAGAAGGCCCTGGCCGGGTACTATGGCCAGAACCTGGATCGACTCAAGCGTATCAAGAGGGCAGTAGACCCAAAAGATGTTTTCCACAACCAGCAGAGTGTCCCTGTGTCTTGATTACTTGAGTTCCTTCACGAAAAACTAGCGGTGGTCTGCAGGCTCTACTAGAATCCGGATTTATGTTTGAGATGGAGTAGGATGAGGTGTTCACGACATAAAATTAAAGCAGCGAGGCAGGTTTGAGCTCTGATGTGGGAAGGCGAAAACGCCGGAATATCCCCCGACTTCCCTTAATCCACAATCGATCCCGACGCAGCTTTCCGGTGCGGCTTCCGACTTTCACCCCGGGCATGTGATTGGACCCTACTAGTTCACACAGCAATAATCCGCCATGGTGGCCATTTTTGAACCCGAAGCTTCCGTGAATGAGATAGCAATGAGCCTTCGTAGAGCCTTGCAGTTGTAGTACTATGGCTTATCATATAACCGGAAGGAGTTTGGAATCCTTCCTGAGTGCAGGTGCTACATTCCTGGCACATAACCCGCCTTCATAGTGGAGAAAACAACCTAGACGACAGTCGTAATAAGCCAAGCATTGTCGTGCAGAAAACCAGCAACTGTTAGAAAAGCCCTTTGCTTGAATTCAGGGTGTTTGAGATCTTTTCCGACCAGGAACGGCGGCAAATAGTTTCGTGTTCGTGTTCCTGGTTTTAATTAGGGAAAACGGTAAACTTTTAGATCATGGCATGGCCGTGCGGAAATTTCCGAACAAGCAGAAGTCGAAGCTCTTGGACATGGTAGACAGCGTTCAGGAGATGTATCTGGTCAAGTAGCTGTTGACAAGCCAGAGGTACAGTGAAAGTCGAAAACAGATTCCCCCGTGGACACTCACAAGTTGTTTATCGGCCCGTATCTGAAATTACCCTACTACCTATTTGGCTAAGCCGTAAATTTCCTTTCCTAAGATTAGATTCCTTCACTTGTTCTAGAACGGAGCGTGAGGGGTAATGTTATACAGTATCTTACACGGAACTCTTACATACCTATGTATGACCTTTAGTCCCCTTCATGCCCGCCAATTGTCGTCTCGAGAATTGTTAAAGTGGGTCCTCATATATCACAGTATGACTGGCTCCTTTAAGACTACATGTTTGTTTTATTACTTGTAAATTAATGGTTAACAACTTAGTCGAGTTCTCCACATTGACAGGGTTTTGCTAAGGGGGGAAAGTGCTATTAGGGAACGAGTCACCATGTTCGTCCACATCCACCTGCCCAGTCTCAAGTATGAGCTTCACTATCGCCTCATGCCCAGACTCTGCGGCAAGGGATAATGCAGTTCCACTCAGGTTCGTTTTGTTCACATTCACCTCCCCCGTCTCAAGTAAGAGCTTTACTATCCCCTCATGTCCGTTCGATGCAGCCTCGGACAATGGCGTGAATCCGTAGTAGCTACTTGCATCTACGTCCACCTGTCCAGTGTTAAGAAACAGTTTCACGACCGCCTCATTCCCACTTCCTGCGGCGTGGATGAATGGTGTGTAGCCTTGCTCATCCTTTGACTCCAGATCCACGCACCCAGCGTTAAGTAGCAGTTTCACCACCGCCTCATGTCCACCTCCTGCGGCATGCATTAGTGGTGTGGAATCCCAGCTGTCCCTTGACTTGATATCGACCTGCCCAGTTTCAAGTAACAGTTTCACCACCGCCTCATGTCCACCTCCTGCGGCGTGGATGAATGGGGTGTAGCCACAGCTGTCCCTTGACTCGATATCGATCTGCCCAGTTTCAAGTAACAGTTTCACCACCGCCTCATGCCCAGCTTTTGCGGCGTGGGCGAATGGTGTGTAGCCACAGTCATCCCTTGACTCCAATTGTACTTGTCCAGTTTCAATTAACAGCTTCACCATCGCCTCATGCCCATACTCTGCGGCGCGAGATAATGCTGTCCCCCGAGATTTGCCTCGGCGTGATGCTGTCCGCCGAGGCGAATCTTCCGCCATCAAATTTGCCCCTGTCTGGATAGACTTTCGAGCTGTAGCAATTTTTCCATGTCGAGCAGCCCATAGCAGTGCTGAGGATTCGGAATTCCGAGAATTTAGTCGATACAAATAGAGATTTAGGAGTTTGTAGAATAGTTGGTTAGTTTGAGCTAACGAATTAATATCTCTTTCTGCCTCCAGGAATGCCGCTGATAATAGTAGTAATTCTGTTGGCAAATGGAGGAGAGACATTTTAGGACTTTGAGGACCGTCGGAAATGTTGGTGCCTCCAAACATGAATCATGAAGGGGAGGGACAAGTATGTTTAAAAATAGCTTTGCTGGAAAATGTGCGTTCTTAAGCGAGAAACATTCGTTTTATGAGTTGTTCCGGAGAAAGGGAATCCGGTGGGGGTAGATCACGTCACATCGCCAGATCTTTCCCCATATCTCTTTAAGAACCTGTCAGAACATTAGCAGTGCCTAGTTAGCGCCCCCCCACCTTGCGGTGAGGGTGCGCCACACCGTAAGAACAATTCACACCGTAAGAACAAATTTGACACTATTCACGCTATCTATCAACGCATTGGCGTCGGATCAAAGAAAAAAACATCTCCTGCCTCACGAGCTGCCCTCGCCGCTTCGATTGAGGCCTCGCTTTCCTGTGTAGGCTGTGGTGGTGGTGGTTTACCATACACTTTTGTGTACTGTTTGACTAGCCGCTTCTCCTCTTGTATAGCCTCTTTTTCCTTCCTCGCTTTGATCGAATGATTAGCATCCCGAAGTCCAATTATATTAGTGCTGCTGAGCGGTTTGATCTGCCTACGTGTGTATTTTCGCTGTAGAGGTACGTGAGTAGCTGTTATACGGCGTATAATAGCGTTGGAAAGCTCTGCCCGTTTAGCGATAATTTTGTTATGTTTTAACACACGCTGTAGGCCTCGCTGTAGCTTCGGGGATATTAAATTGGTGCCAAATAGCTTGGATAACTTTTTCTGGTTCTTTTCAAGAGCTTGAATACTCTTTGGAGGTGAGTTTTCAATGCTTGAGGATGATAATTAGGTAGGGGGTGGTGGTGGTGTTCGCTCTCCGTATAGTCGGAGATTAGGTGTAGTAAGCTCTGGCAGCTCTAGCTTTTGGCGTTGAAGCTTTTGAATAATAGCTTCACTATCCACTAGATATATACCACGTTCCCTAAACGACTCTCGAATAATTTATGTGTTGAATGCTCTCTCACGTATAGGTGTGATTATCCATAGAAACTCAGCTTTCCCGGCTGGCTGGCTAGCGTAGTAAGCTATCTTATTATTAACCACACGAAAATACTATTTATAGCTTAAAAATAGCTTTCTATTAAGAGGCTAGCAAAGGTGTGTTATATGAGGCTCAAAAGTGATATAGATTATCTTATAATCATGACATTTTTGTAGGAATTCAGCTGAAAAATAGCTAGAATAGCCATTAAAGATCAACACACGTTTTTCCCCCTTTTTCGTTCGGTCACGTCCTTTTGTAGCTTTATAGAAATGGTCAACCTATTGAAGAATTAATTCATCTGATATCCAGCCATTTGGAGATATACTAACTAGTGTTTTAGGTGGTAGAGCGTCACGTCCATAAAACCAGGTTTCTTGGAAGGTGGTACTTTTGAATATGAATAACGGATCCATATGCCAGCCATCTACAGCGATACACTCAAGAGCAGTGATAGTTTTAGAGTGTTCTAACTCTAAAAGATCAGGAGGATTAGAACCTCCTATAACCTTCTGATCTTTGCCTTTTCCTGGTTGAAAGCCGTATTCATCAAAGTTGTATATCAAACGCGCTGGCATATCTGCCCTCACCACATTCTTAAGCTTCTCATACCAGAACGTAAGCTTCCACATATCTTCTACTTTGATACGCTTAATCTCCTTTGTTTTCTGCTTCACTGGCGCTAACTTCATACTCTTAGGGAGTCGTTAGATGAAACGATACACCTATATTTTGCTGACAATACGATCAACACTAGCGCGTTGGAGTGAGAGATTAGCTATATCCTCTAGCAGTATAGGGGTGACTGGCATATGGCAATTACTCAATTCCAGTAGCCACTGCCTTAAAGCTTCCTCCTGATATTCATCAAGAGCCTTGTTATTCGGTTTTCTGGAAGTGCGAGCCTGTTTTCCCTGACGAACGCGTCCACGTAGCATAGCATATGAAACACCATATTCCCGCGCGATCTTTGATAAATTCGGCTTTTTTTGGACACAGGCGGCTTCACAGCCTCAATAACACGAGATTCGTCAATTTTCGACTGATTTGACATACTGGATGGCTGGGAATTGCTTCAGGAAGTTTGGTGAGTGAAAATTTGTTCTTACGGTGTGAATTGTTCTTACGGTGTGGCGCACCCTCACCGCAAGGTGGGGGGCGCTAACTAACACGAATTACACAAGGCACTGCTATGTGGAGATTTACAGTATTTTACAATGACTCGCTGAACGCTGATATCTAGTACATGTACATTGCCAGACGCGATACGGCTAAACAGAGGTTGTTTACAAGTTAACCCAATATGAACTAGCGTTGTTTCAGGTACGGGCCTAGAAACAAAGCGTGTATGTCCAGAGGGGAATCTGTTTTCGATTCCAACTGTACCAGGAAGTCGAAGTTGCGACCACTCCCAGATAGCAAGTGGGAGACTTCTCCTTCCTCGGTATGCCATCGATCCGGTGTCCAGCATCAGTGGGCTTTGAACTAGCCGGACAGATGCAGTTGAGATACTTCATCAAATCGAATAGATGGAATTATGTCAAGACATTAAAGCTAAGCAGGGTGCCTCATCCCCTTTCCCAGGCTCTATGGTCGCATATAAATCATGACCCGAGCACATCAAAATTGAGCACCTCTTCCGTCCTAAATAAAAATTCATCGAAGTCAAAGCGCACATCTTGGAAAATATCATCGAAGCAGACTCCTGCGCCTTCCACCAGGGGCTCACACCCACCCTGTGGGATTGGACCAGTGGGCTGTAAGATCTTGGCGGAAAGGGCCTCAAAGGTACAAATGCACTGCTGAACATATGTACTCAGATGGACATGTGCGCGGAGACCTGCCAAAACATCCTGCCATGATTGAGCGACTGAGTCGGTAAATAGATCGGATCCGACCATGGCCGCGAGGAAAATCACGCCCGCGATGTGAAGGTAGTAAATCCGTGTCCACCAAGGAATAATACCAATAGGCTCACAGGGCTCTAATGTTTCGGTCACCAAGGCAGTGACACCTTGCGCGGCATCGACGCACATACTAGCACATTCTCTCAGAAGCCGCCC
This sequence comes from Penicillium sp. G339, assembly GCA_027569595.1. Classification (NCBI taxonomy): domain Eukaryota; kingdom Fungi; phylum Ascomycota; class Eurotiomycetes; order Eurotiales; family Aspergillaceae; genus Penicillium; species Penicillium sp. G339. The sequence continues at coordinate 97,309 of JAPDFJ010000055.1, read as the reverse complement.
GCTTAGAGTTGCGGGATTAGTGGACCTTGATTGGCCATAGGATTTCATGGAGTAGAAGCGGGCGAGTATTGGCCTGTAGAGATAGATACGAGAATGGAGAAAACTATACAATAGACGATATTAGTAAAGCAATTTCCAAAATGCAAAGAGATAGCAGTACTAGCTTACTGAAGGTGTACCAGATAGCGCTCCATTTGAGCTGTCCTGTCTTCCAGAAACTTAAGATTCCGCAGTTGTAAATCGCTTGGAAGACTGGTCTCCCATTTGTTGAGACAAGCGTCAAGGTGGACTGCCGCGGTGTGGTATTCCTCCTGTTGATCTAGACGTGGCACAGCAGATCGAGATGCGAGGGTGCTTCGTGTCTGAATTTGGGCCATCTGAATCTGATTGCCTATTCCGTGAAGTTCCAGTTTCCATCGAGAGAGCCCTGTTTGCTCGCCTCCGTGCTGACAGTCGCTTGTCGGCGATGGAATGAGCGCCAGTACTGATGTCTTTCCGAGTGACCAGGAAACACACCTAATCATATCAGTGAGGTTTCTGAGGTGATATTAAGAAGGATAAATACATACCGATCCAACGCAACACAGCTCGCCCAAACCTTACGCTTTAAACGCGCGTCATTGGCGGCATCTTTGCCCGAGGGAGTCTCAAGGGAATTGCAACACATAGTTTGCGCGATGCGCATTGCCAGTCCAGCAGTCATCCATGTCTTTTGCTGATGAGCTGTGCAATGGAGGTATCGGTTCATAAGCATCAAGCACTGCACACGCTCAAGAGAACCGGGTTCCCAAATAATCGACTCGGTCGGAAATAGTGCCCACGCACGTTGAAAATAAGTATTCCCTTCTTCATTCCGCAAATTAAAGGGCACACATTCCTGTCTTTGCGCTGCGAGAGCAAATATCACATTGAGGATACTGAGCTGAATATGATGGTCCGTATGCGCGGGGGAACCTTCCGTAGAAAATGACGTTGCATATATCTGCGAAAACTGATCATAGTCCAACACAGGTTCAGCTGAATGTATGTATCGCCAATATATATCAGCGAGCATATCTGCACGGGCGCGGGAGGGCAACTCGGTGGAGTCCGAAAGAGGGGAGGATCGCAGGGGGAGATCTAGATCCCCAAACAGGGGCGCATCGACCAGTGGAACAAGGTACGTCGTAGCTGGTGGGACTCGGCCAGCTCTCTCCTCTATAGCCGCCGCCACTTGGCCGGCGAATCGGCCGTGGGCTGCGTAGTATGCACGGTTGGGATTCGAGTCCGGCTTCGATTCTCGGTTATTATCCGAGAAGGAGCGTGACTCAATGTCTGGGAGAGTCAAGCTTGTCGATGTCGAGGACACCTCAATTGAATGGGCAGGTGAAGATGGAGGGGAAACGAGGACAGGAATATGCTGAGGTGTTTGCCTTGGGGCAAGCTTGCGCGGGATGTCGCCAGCCGCAGAAGTACGATTGTAGTTACAAGTCTTTCCTTTGGCTTGACACCTAGTGCATGCTGCGCACTCTTTGTATCAGCATGGCTCATGACCACACGAGGGGTTAGTGAAGGACGGGGGTGTGGATTACCTGGACGGCTGCCGTCACATTTGGTCTTTCTCGACCGGCATGCTTGACAAGCTGTGGTGACTTTCAATCGCTGTCTGCGTACTACCCACGAGTCGTGGTGTTCTGGTCGAACCATGTTGACCGTTCCAGCTGTAAACATGGTGGAGCTCCCATTATCGTGTCTGGCCAGTGGACACCCTGTAGGTATTGACAGAGCATCCAACACCGTGACGAAGTAGGTGGGAGGTCGTAAGGCTGGGTCGGGCGGAGGCTCGGAAGATGATCCTGCGGGTGCTGCCAGAACAAAGAAACGCAATGTCCAATCAAAAGGTGTTCCGGCCGGAAGTACCCCGTCGCGGAACGCTAGTTTATTGGAGATTGTGACCCAGTCTTAGTAGCAAAGACCAATGGAGAGCAGGACCGCCGGGACCCACCGTTATTCCCGCATCCAATTGACATGCATTCCGTTTTTGACATCCGGAGGGCATCGACAATAAATACTCCGGTCTCCCTGAAGGTACTATATAGATCGCAAGAGCCCGACTTGAAAAAGGGCGATCAGATAACTGTGTCCACTTGGAGCTGTTTATTTCGATACCATGTCCAGCGCGACCAAGATCAGTGCCGACCCGGCCGAGGTTGAGAAAACACCCGTCTATGATGGCCATGGAACCGAGGAAGATCCATTTATTGTGGAGTTTCAAAAAGATGATCCGGGTAACCCCATGAATTGGGGCTCCGTCAGAAAGTGGTTCATCACATTTGTTGCGACGATCTCGGTTTTTGCTGTCACTCTGACCTCCTCCGCATACTCGGTCTCCGCCAACGAGGTCTTTCAGGACTTCGACATTAGCTCTGAAGTCTTCACTCTCGGCCTTTCCCTTTTCGTCCTAGGGTTTGCTATTGGTCCTGCTCTATGGGGTCCCCTGTGAGTAAAACCGACTCACGACAAACGACAAACGACTCTCCAAGACTCTCTTGCTAATTTGCATTCAGATCTGAACTGTACGGCAGACAGAAACTGTGGATCATTACCCACGTCGCCATGGTAGCCTTCCTCGGGGGATCAGCTGGGAGCAAAAATGTCGCTACGTTGTTGATATTACGTTTCTTTGCGGGCACGTTTGGTGCATCTCCACTCGTCAACTCCGGCGGCACAATCGCCGATCTCTTCCCGCCAGCTCAACGTGGCCTCGCCCTCACAGTTTACTGCGTTGCACCGTTCCTTGGTCCCGTCCTTGGCCCGGTCATGGGAGGCTTTATCTCCGAAAATGTCGGCTGGAGGTGGGTCCAAGGTGTGTGCACCATCTTCATCGGGATTGTCGGCATCCTTGGAGTCATCTTTATTCCCGAGACGTACGGCCCGGTTCTGCTGCAAAAACGGGCTAGTCGTTTGTCCCAGGCGGATGGGAAGGTTTACATTAGTGTTCTTGAGAAAAGTCAGGGCAAAAAGAAGCCATCTGAAGTTTTCCAGCGAGCCCTGTTTCGTCCCTGGATCTTTCTGTTCCTTGAGCCAATCGTCTTGATCGCTTCGGTCTACATGGCAATCATCTATGGTACGGTTTACATGTTCATGGGAGCTATGCCAATTGTCTATAACGAAGACCGTGGCTGGAGCGAGGGAATTGGGGGACTTTCGTTCCTTGGTATTGCCGTCGGCATTGTGTTTGGTCTCATCTATGCGATCTGGGACAACAATACCCGGTATATGAAACTGGTCCTAGCGAAAAGCACAACAGCCGAATCCCGACTACCACCTGCTATCGTTGGTGCAGTCGCTCTCCCCATTGGAATGTTTGCATTTGCCTGGACCAATTACCCCAGTATCCATTGGTCAGTCGCTATCATTCTATCTGCACCTTTCGGCTTCGGATGTGTTCTTGTTCTACTGCCAATCATGAACTACTTGATCGACTCCTATACAATCTATGCGGCTTCAGTCTTGGCAGCGGCTGCTATTTTCCGTTCGGTCATTGGTGCTGTGTTTCCTCTGTTCACGACACAGATGTATCACAACTTGGGTATTCACTGGGCGTCCAGTATCCCGGCCTTCATGACACTGGTATGCATGCCGTTCCCGCTGGTCATGTATCGTTACGGTATGCAAGTGCGTATGAAGTGCAAGTACTCGTTTGAAGCGGCAGAGACAATGAAAAAGATGCAGACGCAGCAGGCCCAGGCCAATCAAGCAAAAGAAGATGATGGAGGCTCAGAATAAGGAGATATGAGATGGTGGATTTGTGGATGTCAAGGCTAAAGACGTTTACCTGAATTTCCCGTACTAGGGAAATAATCAGATTCACGAAGTGAATAGAAGCTGGTTGCAAGAAGAACTAGGCATTTTGACTTTATCAATCTAATATTTTTGGATATAGAATCACATTTGTAAATTTTGATCATAGGCTCGCGTAAAATGCCGAGTACACTTAGATTCTGGTTGTATCTTATAATAAGCCCCCCCCCCCCTCCTCAACAACAATCATCGCTCACAAATCTTGTCTTCGAAATGATTTCTCGAGCAGAACTCTTCCTTCGTCAACATTGGAGAATATTCATGCCGCTGGGAACTTGGCGTGAGGGCTCCGGTCCACGACATTTGCTGCCAAAAGGCTCAGACTGGGACTTTGCATGATATTGAAAATCGACAGCTCGGCGGCAGCATGACTGAAGAGCATATTGCGCACTTCAACAGCAACGAGTGAATCGACACCCTGCTGTGATGGCGACTGGCTCAGGGCGATTTCTTCAACAGGAACCAAGAACATATCGGCAAGCATTTCGGCGATGGCTGTCCCCACGACTCGGGTGGCTTCATCACGCGATGTGCATGCAGATATCTGTGATGCCAGGGAGTCGTTGCCATTTTGCTCCTGGTCTTGTTCGGTGGAAACGGGTGGGCGATATTTGAGTGGCAACACACGCATATCACGACCGAGATCACCATCAGCGTCCCAGTGGGGTCCAGGGCCTGAGTTTATGCCACCTACAATGAATTGGGGGTCATAAGGGGTCATGATGGCCGACTCAAGTGAGGATAAGACATGATCCTCATCAATTACCCTGCGTCCGGCCTTGAGAAGGGATCTGCGAAGGGTCTCGGATGAACTGGCCTCCGCGACATAGCCGACCGCATTCACGACGGAGAGATCGATTGAAACGGCAGGGAGGCCGCACTGCTTGACGCGCCAGTGTGCCAGGGCATCCTCGTAAGCACCGGCAGCCGAGTATGCCGACTGACTGGCATAGCCAAGGATTCCGTTGATGGAAGAGAAGAGCACAAAGAAGTCGACATCGCCTGGTATGTTGAACTGATTGTGAAGATTCCATGCGCCAGCAACCTTGCTCTGGATGGTAGCCTTCCAGTCTTCCAGTTTCATTTTCTCCACGAACGCGTCCTGTTGAAACAATAATTAGTTTCCAAGAAATGGAACAAGACAGCATGGTTTAGACTTACCCTGAGAACAAAAGCAGCATGAATAACACCCCGAATGGTTGGCAGTCCCTCCTGAGCGCATACATCGATGGCCCGGGCTAGGTCATCCTCATTGGCGACATCACAGCTGATAGGCAAGACGCGGTGGCACCCTGCCTCGCGAAGCTCATCGGCAAGTGCCGCTGTCTTTTCACTTCTAGCAGCGCTGCGTGAGAGAAGAATAAGATTCCTCGCTCCACGAGAAACCAGCCAGTGTGCCACCGACTGTGCGAGGCCACCGCTGCCACCCACGATCAAGTAGGAGACATCACCAGAAAGCTTTGCGGCCCCTGTGCATGGCAAAACAGGCACCATCTCACTCGGGCTAGCTGAGAAAACAGCTTTGCCTAAGTAGCGATCATTCTGGAGCAGGTGAGACGTCTTCGAAATTTCCCCCAAAGGATACACATCAATAGGATGCACGGGTGTGATTGCCTTGGTCTTGATGAGATTCATCACTTGATTTAAACATCTGTGAACGTCTGAGGACCGATGCTTCAACAGACTATGGATGTCAACAGCTGCGAAGGAAATGCCATGAGAGAAATGACGCATCTCCAAAAAGCAGTTTTCTTCTGAATCTCGCCAGCCGGTTTCGATAAAATGTCCAAGGGGTGCTACGAGGTTCAAGCTTTCATGGAGGAGCTGTCCGGGTAGCGAGTTGAGCACAACGTCGACTCCTCGGCCATTCGTAGAGCCGCGAGTTGCAGGGCCAAATGATGCATCCTTACAACTGAATATGTGGTCGGCGGGTATGCCATACTTCAACATCACCAAACTCCGCTCACTGGGGCCGTCGACCGTTGCGAATATTTCTGCGCCCAGGTGTTGTGCAATCATGATGGCTGCTTGTCCGACATCTCCGGCTGCGTCGTGAATCAGGACGGAGTGAGTGGTCTGTAAAGATGCCATCTCCACGAGTGCAAAATACGCCGTGAGAAATGCCACGGGGATTGATGCTGCATCTTGGAAGGCCATGTCGCCAGGGATTTGCATCGCAAAGCTGCAATCGACTACCACCTGGTTCGAAAATGACGAGCCATTTGACAGACATAGGACACGATCGCCGACTGAGAAGCCTCGCGAGGCTGCATCACTGCCGATTTGGGTGATAGTTCCCGCACATTCAAGACTGGTCAGAGAATTCTCTCCTCTGCGCAAGGACGCTCCGAAGGCTCTGGGTTCGAGCTGAATTGAAGACGAGGAAAGCATTCCTGAATTTGCGAGGGCAGATTCATCATCACTGAAGGCCAGAGAATCGGGTTGCAAGGTAAGACGTCGATCTGACTGATAGAACGGTTCAAGAACCACCATCTCCCGCGTGTTGGCATTCAGAGTGTGAGAGGAAAGAATTCTATCTCTCAACACATCATGGTAAATTCGAGGGATTAGGATCACACCATCCCTCTCGGCAAATTCCAGTTCTGCCGGGCCCCTCTCTGCGGATTGATCATTCCCGGTATCACTAAAAGCATCGCAAAGTACCCGTGCAATTGAAGACGCACCGACCTCAGACCACTGTCGTCCTTTGGGGTCCAAATCAATTGTCAGAAGTTTGCGACCAACATATTCGCTGCGAAGAGAGCGAATAAAGCCAGGGGCAAGACTCAAATCGGGCCTTTCGCAATCAACGGCACCACCACGAGTGACCCAGAGTAGCCCTTGACAGGAGGTACTCATGGTACGCACCCCTTCTAAGGATGTTGAATCGAGGTTATAAAGAATTGGCTCGTTCACTTCGCCAACGAAGATAACAATTTTGCCAAAGTAAACTTCGGGTTTGGCGACGACAGATTCAAGATTATGAACGACCAGTTCGTTTCTTTCTGAGCTGTTCGTAAAAATGGAAATCGAATACTGGAGACTCTCCAGCCATGATGCTGGGGGAGGACCACTTTTATGGCTCGTAACGATTATGAAGTTGCTAGTATGTATCCTCTGGGATGAGGATATTGGTACAGTTGACATTATCGTCAACGAGCTCCAGGCTTCACTTTCGCAGTCAGGCAGCTCCAGAACGGGTCCGGTGAATCCAGCGCTCCGAAGATGATGATTCCAGAATCCTTCGCCGGCCATTGTAGCTTCCTGTCCATTGTGCTTCTCGGCTAGCGGCTGATCAGAAACCAACTTGCTGACGAATTCCACATCGACCTGATCTTTAACGTCTTCTATCAGCAGGAGGGATCCACCGGGTCTGAGGAGACGCTGAATCTTGTCAAGCGAATCTGGAAGGGATTTGGTGCTCCGATTCAGGTGAGAAGCAATGACAATGTCGTAAGTGGAATCTGCAAAGCCTTGTGCTGGGAGGTCATGATTGATGTCAAGTTCGTCAAAAGACAACAGGTCACCCCATGATGGAAATGTTTCTCGCGCTTTCTCGAGGGAGGCTTGCGAAATATCCGTGAAGTGATACAGCGAGGCATGTGGACCACCTGAGTCCGTGGTTCCCAACGCTTCAAGGGCATATTTGGTCATCAACCCAATTCCTGCGCCAATTTCGAGGATACGAGCACGAGGATTTTTATGAGCGAGATGTTGCAAAATACCTGTGAGCTGCGATCCAACCCGCTTCACCTTTGGCAGCTCGCTAAAGAAGCGGATTAAGATGTCATCCATCGGTAATAGCTCATTTGGTGTTGTTTGGCCTCGCAGAATAGATACTAATTGGGTACCCAGACCATGACATATCTCGCCAGCCACACCGTGCTGAGAAACTTGATTGATGTGGCGCTTCCTGTCTGAATCCAAGGCTGAAACCCACATCGCACTGCCAGCGCATAGTTTCCCAGATGCAGCCCGCTGCACTGTTGCATTCATCCATGAATGAAATTCGGCATAACGAGGTGGCATGTTTTCAACTTCGCGCGGGTGCAAAGCCAGCAGCGCATCCTGAAAGAAATAGACACACGCGCGCCAAATTTCCCGTGTGGAAGAGCCTTCAGACGGGTCGATTTCGCGGGCCAGCTGCTTCTTTACCAATGACACTGTTGCCGGAGAGGCGGATGAAATGTCAAGCGACCAGATTGTCTTGCTATACCACTCATTCTCCCAGGCATCACTTTGTTGAGCTGATACGTTTCGCCCCAGGGATTGATAAGTAAACCCATTCATTTCAAGCACAGTGTTTCCGGTGTCATGGTCCGAAACCAGTACATCTGCCGCCATCCCTGTATCGTCATTTCGAATGAGTGAAGATTGGGCCTTGAAAAGATGCGCCGGGCTGTGGCTTATCTTGCTGGACACCCAAAATTTCTCAACAGACCTCGGCACCTTGGCGGCAATTTCGCGAGCGGCGATCCCGGGAAGAGCAGAGTAAGGGGCAGTGATGATTGAGTCCAGAAAGACAGGGTGTAAAATATTGTCACGAGGGAGGTCATTGGGCTGCGACGTATCTGCAACGGTGATAGTCGCGAGGCTGCGCATTTCCGAGCCAGACTGAACAATATTCTGGATGTTTTGAAAAATCGGACCGTGCGCAATTCCCAAGGACCTTAGGTTCATGAACAAATCGGCGGGAATTACGCGTCGAGAGTACCCCTTGATGTCTCCTAGCACAGGTCTGGAGTTGTTCGCAGAGGAGGCTTCAAATTCGACGGATATCAACCCTTTAGCGTGTTGAGTCCATCGATTATCTATGGTCACAGTCCATACTTCAAAATGACGCCACCCACGAGAGGCAACATCTCTTTTGTCGACTGGGCGGATCGTTGTCTGGATCTCAATGCCATCCGCTCCATCTGGGATCATCAAAGCTTGTAGAAAGTCGACATCTCGCAGCATATAGCCGGAAACTTCTTTCGCTTCGGTCGCTTGGTCACTGGCCAAAAGTTTTCGAACCGCCTCGATTGCCAGGCATATATAACCCGCGGCTGGGTAGACAACATTGGACTGAATAGCGTGGTCCCGAGTCCATGGAGACTCAGATATGCGAAGAACGTGACGCCATGATGGGGTGAGCGGGTTCGATCCCTCCACGAGTGATCCGAGAAGGTCATGAGGAGGCTCCGCTCTCTCGCGAAGAGCCCTATTCAATCTTGGCTCAATCCAATGTCGGATTTGGTGGTTCCAAGGGTAGGATGGCAGATCTGTTAGCACGGTAATATGCTTGTTCCGCCCAAAGGGAAAGTTGACACCTGATAAATCGACAGGGTAGCCTTCCTGAAGAAGATTAGCAGCAAGCGATTGCATGCTATCCCGGGCGCCCATTTTTCGAACAAGCGTTCCAAAGTATGGAAGCTGTATGTCTTTGAACTCAGGCAGTGCGAGGATCTGCTGAATGGGACCCCCAAGAGCTGTATGCGGACCCACCTCGACGATGATATCGACGTTGGAGGCAGACAGGTCTGTGTCTCCCAGCACCATGTCAGTGAAAGCGGCTGTAAATTGAACAGGCCGCACTAGGCTCTCAACCCAGTGCTCAGGGCGTGCGATTTCGTCGGCATGGGTGATCCGGCCTCCAGTCACAGGAGAGGAAAAGGTCACAGCTTTCAACGTGTCGTATTCATTGTTTTGTGATTGAATACGGTCAAGTGCCTCGCAATAAACATTTGCAATAGGAGTCATATGATGTGAATGCCAAGCAGTGTCCACTTTGAGGCGTCGGGCAAATACCCCTTTTGCCGTAGCAAGATCTTCCAACTCGATCACTGCTGAAAGGTCCCCAGAAACTGTAATGCTCGACGGACTGTTGATACACGCCACGACGGCCTCTCCTGATGTTAACATGCTCAGGTACGACTCCGTTTCTTCCAGTCCGAGTCCAACAGCAATCATGCCGCCCTTCACGGGTCCTTGGAGACTCTTGTCTGAAGCCAAAACAGCGCGATAGTAGGAGAAGGCCATGGCTGCCCGGTAACTTAGCGCCCCGACGGTATACGCGGCTGCAATCTCTCCACTCGAGTGGCTTGTGACGGCGGTTGGCACGACACCCCAGTTCCGTAAGAGGTGTACGAGCGAAATCTGCAATGCAACACAAATTGGTGTGCTCAACGCGACTTCGTTGATGCGGGAAGTCTCGGCATTGCGCGACAACTCCTCCATCAAGGACCAATTGGCCCCAAACTGCTTCAGGTATCCTTCGGCTTCTTCAAGCGAAGCCCTGTAGACAGGATAGGCGTCAACCAGCTCCCTCCCCATGGCATGCCACTGTGCACCTTGACCAGTAAATACCATGCCGATTCTGGGACGACGCGAGCTACGCGTCGGCTTAAACTTCGGGGATTTGAGGGCTTGAACAATCGTATCAGTCCCCTCCATGATGCGAACTGGATATGCTGCCGTCCACGGAAATCGAGTACGGCGTTCACCCAGCGTGTAGAAAAGTCTTTCTAGGAAGTTTTTCGAGCCTTGGTGCGTGAAGCTATCTTGTTCAAGAAAGTCTGACAAGTTTGTAATCATTCTTCGACAAGCTTGCTCATCTTTCCCACTCAGAACTAAAACCTTGGAACAATCAAGGTCAGGCTGTGTATGAGGATCGAGCTGGCCGAGTTTGTCGCATTTTTTGGATGCATTCAGGGAATCATTTGTATGTCCGCTTCGATGTCTGTTGGTACTGAAGCTATGCGAGGCCCAGGAGTCACTGCCCTCAAGAATGATATGCGCATTACTGCCTCCGTATCCAAAGTTATTGATAGAAGCGCGCCGAACCGGAGTTGATGGCCATTGCTCCAATTCACGAACCAGTTTCAGATTCCAATCTTCCAAAGATAGCTTGGGATTCGGCTTTTCGAAATTGATAGAAGGCGGAATGACGCCTTTTTCGATGGCGAGGGCTGTCTTGATGACACTTCCTAGTCCACTTGCTGCTTCCGTGTGGCCGATATTTGTCTTGATAGACCCGATGAGCAGCGGTTCCCGATTAGAAGCAAAGACGGATGCGATAGCACGCGCCTCGATGGTGTCTCCCGCCTGCGTGCCGGTACCATGAGCTTCGAAATACTGTGTTTCTCGTGGGTCCAGCCCTGCTTTGCGATAACAACCGCGCACCAGAGCCTCTTGGGCTTGAAGGCTGGGAGATGTGATGGTTTCGGTTTTCCCGTCTTGATTGAGCATTGATTCACGAATAACGGCCCTTATTGGATCACCTGAAGCCAGGGCATCGCTCAGTTTTTTCAATACCAACGTAGCCACACCCTCGCCACGACCATAGCCGCTGGCGCGTGAGTCGAATGCATACGACTTGCCATCACCAGATAGAAATCTGGTCGAGAATTAGTGCTACCCCGTCAAAACGTAATTCATGGTAGGGTACTAGGTATACTCACCCTGCAGACCCCAACGCCTTAAACATGTCAGGGTTGAGGGTGAGGTTGGCCCCACCCACTATTGACATATCTGCCTCTCCGGTTCGCAGACTTTGGACGGCCTGGTGTATCGCCGTCATTCCCGAAGAGCAGGCTGTTTCTATTGTCATGCTCGCTCCCCGCAAATCGAAAAAATGCGAGACCCGATTGGACATCATCGGGACACCTGTTCCTGTAGCCATCAACCGAGGAAGATTATCGGCATCTCGGAGTAGACCATCTCTATAGTCATGGACAAACACACCCATAAACACGGAAGTATTTGAGCCTGCAATTTGGGCTAATGGTAGACCAGCTGTTTTTCTCAATGATTAGATCTTGCGAGAGACCGGGAAGAAAAACGAGGAGAGAAAACGGAGAACAAAAGAGCACTCACCATTTTCCAAGGCCTCATAAACAGACTCCAGCTGTAGGCGGTATTGCGGATCCATGGACTGGGGCAAGGTCAATACATGGTCAAATATCATAGGCGCTGCCATTTGATCCTTACCGCTGCTGTCTCTCCCGAGTAGCCAAAAAAGGCCGCATCAAACAATCCCACATCTTCCTGTAGGAAATGCGCACCTTTGACATGTGTCTAGACCTAGCCATTAGCGCAACCCATTTCATGTTTCATTTGAACCATCGTAGGCTCACCGTATTTAGTCGCTCATTGTTTGGGTTGAAAATGCCGTCTGGATGGAATCTAGACTCGGGAAAGGGTGACCAGCCACTTCTACCCTCGAGCAACATTCGCCACAGCTTATCAGTGTTGACGGCATCCCCCGAGAATTTGGAGCTCATGCCAACAATAGCAATGGGCTCGTTGGTCCAGCCATTGTGAGCTTCGTCGCCGACGCTTCCCATTGTGTCTCGTTGAGGTGTAGACAAGCGGGTTGAAGGACGAGGCGTTTGTGTCGGTGGTTTTTAGCGGCCGCCGAACTTACGAAATCCCAGAATGGAATCCGAGACGCAGGCGGCCTCCATTTAGATCCTCGGCTGTAGTCAGGCATTGCAGCTATGCGGGTGATTCGCGATCGGAGTACATCGAAGGATTGGAGTTGGGCGGGCGGAGTAAATCGACTCCTGCGCGCGACGCGGAGAAGTGGAGAATCAATAACTCCATGCTCCCCAAAGTCCGCGAGGTCACCTCACGGAAACTATGCAACCTCACCCATCCGAACCACAGAGGCCGGCGGGCTGTGCTATGGAAATGGCGAGATACAAGCTGGTTTCTCCGGGAAATCCCGTGGGAAGTTGTAAAAGCTGGCCATGCCATGCGCTGTCACTTGGCAAGAGTCTCTCTCCATTTCAAGGTGCTACCAGTGGTACTAAACTTTGCCACAAGATTGTTTACGCCTGTGATCTCGCATCAGAGCCAGAATAACTATGGCTGTGTCATCTGCCAGGACTCTCCTGTTGTTTGGGCCTGGTGCCATGACACTGGACGAGCTCTACTTCGGGCGCATCCTGGCATTCGTCAAAGGTGATGCTGCAAGCCATTGGGCTGTCAACGCAATCGAAGATATCGAGAGTGGCTGGAATCTCCTCTCCGAATCGATTCCCAAGTTGAAACAAACCGCTGGCGACACCCATGCTCGCAAACTCGTGGAGTGGCTTCAGACTGGTGCGATCAGTTCGCAATCCACGGTATCCGATCTTCCCAATGCCATCCTTGGCCCACTTGTCATTATTGCACAACTCGTGGAATATCTACAGCATGCAAAGTCCTTATTCCAATCGACGCCTTCTGGGTCCGGACAAGCATTCCACGTGCCTCCTCGTGCGCAGACAGAAACTGTCGGGTGCTGCCTGGGCGTATTCAGCGCCCTCGTGGTATCTTCCAGCTCCTCTTGGGCTCAATTTCGTCACAATGCCGCGGCAGTGCTCCGCACAGTCTTTGTATTAAGTGCCCTTTCTGACGCACAAGACTTGTCCGATTTGACCGGACCATCAGTTTCATTGATTGCCTTTTGGAGAGGAGGCCAGTCGCTGGCAGACCTACAGAAAGTGCTGGGCAAGTTCCCCGACGTAAGTTCACTCCCTTGCTTCGGCTACATTGGGATAAAAAAGGACATAGATCTGACATACCAGTGCAAAAGGCTTATATCTCAGTCCTTTACGATGACAACCGAGCAACCGTGACAACCTCTGCTCGTACTGCTTCGGCACTGAAAAGTCATCTTCAAACAGCCGGTATCACTGCAAATGAAACCGAGTTCCATGGACGCTTTCATGCAGGTGAGCTATACGAAAAGGACCTTGAAGCCTTTTTCGCTTTCTGCAGGAAGAATCCCCTCTTTCAGCTACCCGATGCCTCTTGTCTCATCCTGCCTACCCGTGTGAACTCAGCAAGCGTCATGACCGGCACAGAAAGCATGCTGGAATCAGCCTCGCGTGCCTTCCTTGTGGAACAATTTAACTGGATTAAAAGCTTTCGTGCAGCTGTCTCCGGGTCTTTGCAAGACAGAAACTCAAGAGTCGTTGAGTTTGGTCCTGAGCGATGCGTACCTCCAACTCTCCTTCGAAGGCTGAACAGCCAGGTTACCCACGTCGACTTCGAGGGTGCCACCCAAAGTGCGGCCACGCCGAGTCTGCCGCCCGGTGTCGCCGAAAATGACATCGCTGTTATTGGCATGTCTTGTCATGTGGCGGGAGCTCAAGATCTCGAACAATACTGGAAAATATTGCTCGAAGGAAAATCGCAACACAAGGACCTCATTCCCAACGACCGATTCGCCATGAACACTACCTTCCGTCCTGATGATGATGATCAGAGGAAGTGGTATGGGAATTTCATTGATGATTATGATGCGTTTGACTACAGGTTTTTCAAGAAGTCGCCTCGTGAGGCGCTTCACATGGACCCTCAGCAAAGGCTCATCCTTCAGACTGCTTATCAAGCTGTCGCCCAGTCTGGCTACTATCACAGACCCGGTGCAGACCGTCGGATTGGCTGCTACATCGGTTGTGTCGCCAACGATTACGAAAATAATATTTCCCATACAACTCCTACTGCCTTCTCAGCGACTGGTGCTCTACGAAGCTATATTTCTGGGAAGGTCAGTCACTATTTTGGTTGGACTGGCCCAGGAATGATGATCGACACAGCTTGTTCAGCGTCAACAGTCGCTATTGACTTGGCATGTCGCGCCATTCTCAGCGGCGACTGTTCAGCAGCGCTGGCTGGAGGAACCAATTTCTATAGCACCCCGATGTTTTTCCAAAACCTCGCTGCCGGGTCCTTCCTCAGTGCTACGGGACAGTGCAAGCCATTTGATGCAAAGGCCGATGGATACTGTCGGGGTGAAGCCATCGGCGCTGTTTTTCTCAAGAAATTGACTCATGCCATCACTGATGGCGACCAAGTTCTCGGGGTCATCTCGGCAACCGCTATCAACCAGAATCAGAACGACACGCCAATCTTCGTTCCAAATCCATCGTCGCTGACAAATGTGTTCCAAAGTGTTGTCAACAAAGCAGGGTTGGGCATCCAAGACGTCTCGGTAATTGAGGCACATGGAACAGGGACTCCTGTGGGTGACCCAGCTGAGTATGACAGCATCCGCCAAATATTTGGTGGTGCGGCCCGTGCAGGGCTTCGGCCTTTGCAGATCGGCTCCGTCAAGGGCCTCATCGGTCACACCGAGGGTGCTTCTGGGGTTGTGGCTCTCATTAAAATGCTGCTGATGATGCAGGAAGGTCGCATCCCCCCACAGGCCAGCTTCACCACCATGAGTCCTTCAATCAATGCGTCGCCAGCTGACAACATGACCATCACAACTTCACCTATTTCTTGGGATGATGATGTGAAGGTGGCGCTGATCAACAACTACGGTGCTGCCGGATCCAATGCCTCGATGGTCATAAAGCAGGCGCCTAAACTAGGCTCAGGCCATGAAGAGAATTCGTTGCAGATTCAAACTCTGACCTCGTCGACTTCCACCTTCAGATGTCCGATCTATCTGTCTGGTCTCGATGAGAAAGCTGTTCGAGCTTATGCTGAAAAATTGCGCCAATTCATGAAGACGCCAGCACTTTCTGGTGATCGCTGTGGTATTGAAAATCTGGCTTTCAACATTAATCGGCAATCCAATTGGTCCCTGGGACGTAGTCTCATTTTCAGTGCGGATTCCATAGACCAGCTTGACCAAAAACTGCTGTCCACGGAGACGACTGAGACGCCCGCTGTGCGGCCGGTCATCCTTTGCTTTGGAGGACAGGTCTCCAAATTTGTTGGACTTGATCGTGGCTTATTTGAGAAGTCCACAATTCTGCGCTTGCATCTGGACCGGTGCGACAGCGTTTGCAAAGTGATAGGTGCAAGTAGTATCTACCCTGGTATCTTCGAGCGCGAGACTATTCAATACCCCTCCGTGCTACAACCGCTGCTATTCTCGATGCAATATTCATCTGCCATGAGTTGGATTGACAGCGGAATCCAGCCTGCTGCCGTTCTGGGTCACTCATTTGGAGAGCTCACTGCGCTGTGCGTTTCAGGGATACTCAGCCTGGAAGACGCTCTGAGAATGGTTCACGGCAGGTCGGTTATTATCCGTGAGGCATGGGGCCCTGACAAGGGATCTATGATGGCCATCGAGGCTGATCCGAAAGAAGTCGATGCCCTAATTTCGTCTTCGAAGATGCACCTCGCTGGAGATGAGGTTGCGACTATCGCCTGTTTCAACGGCCCGAGAAGCTTCACTCTTGCCGGGTCAACCGAAGCTATCGATGCCATCCAGAAGACAATCCCGAGTTTCGGGGCTAGCATTAAGCACAAGAGGTTGGATGTGACCAATGCTTTCCATTCCACACTTGTCGAGCCGTTGAAGCCGGGCCTGGAGGCACTGGGCCGCAAACTCAGTTTCGGGCAGCCCAAGATCCCACTGGAACTGGCTGAGTCTGAGAGACAGGCTCGTCGGCTCTCGGGTTCGTATGTTGCTGAGCATATGAGACAGCCCGTTTATTTCAACCATGCGGTTCAGAGACTCGCAAGTCAGCACCCGGAAGCCGTCTGGCTCGAGGCCGGTTCGAACTCTACCATAACAACAATGGCAAGCAAAGCCTTGGGCTCCCCCAAAGCCTCGGTATTCCAATCAGTGAATTTGAGTGGCACAACGCAGGGCTTACAACACCTCTCTGATATCACTATGAATCTATGGAAGGCTGGAGTGCGCGTTTCCTTCTGGCCACACGCGCATGCGCAAACATTTGACTATGCGCCCATCATTCTTCCTCCATATCAATTTGAGAAGCAGAGGCACTGGCTTGAGTTCAAAGTTCCTCCAAAGCCGGTCATCATTCAAGCGTCGCCATCTGAGAGGCTCAGCGCTAACAACAATACTCCTCCGATGGGTCTTTACAGCTTCTTTGGCCACGGGGACAAGAGCAAGCAACAATGTCGATTTCGCATCAATACTGGCGTCGATCAATACGTGAATGTTGTTTCTGGGTATACCATGGCCCAAGCTGGCCAAGCTTGCCCAACCATGTTTGCCATCGACATTGCCACCCAGGCCATATCGAGCATCCATCCGGAGCTTACCGCCAAAGCCAGGAACTTGCAACCCCGGATATTCAACCTTTCCAACTATACTCCTATTGTTGCAGATCCGTCTAGGGTTATATTCCTTGACTTCGAACGTCTCGGCGGCGATCTTGAAGGATGGAGCTTCAAATTTACCAGCTTGATCAATGGCAGTGAGGTTACTGATCATATTGTCGGTCAAATCTATTTCCAGCCTGTTGACGCCAACTCAACCCTCGAATTCAATCGATTGGAACGTCTCGTGACACATGATCGTTGTATCCGGGCTCTTGAATACAACGATGATGCCGATGAAGTTATCCAGGGCCGTAGCATTTATAAACTCTTCTCTCATGTCATCGAGTACGGCCAAAAGTTCCGCGGTCTTCAGAAGCTAGTCGGGCGATCTTATGAGTCTGCTGGTAAAGTCATTCGTCGCCGATCCGATGTCTCCACGCCGGACTATGCCTTGAGTGAGACATTCGCCCAAGTTGGTAACATTTGGGCAAACTGCATGTCTCCCATTCGACGCAACGTTCATGACACTGTTTACATTGCTAGCGGAATCGAGCAGTGGATGAAATCTCCAAGGATTCTCCAGGAACTCTGCAACAGCCCACGAAGCGATCAGCCAAGCGAATGGTATGTGCTCGCGCAACATAAGCAGATCGATGGCGATGCGTTCGTATCGGATATATTTGTCTTTGATTCTGCATCTGGATCTCTCGAGGAAGTCTTCTTGGGAATAAGATATACACCAGTGTCCGGGTCAGTATATATGATACCTTTTTTGCTAACCCAAGCCTGTTTCCAAGCTGACTGGTCGGACAGAAATCCATCAATGAGCCTGTCTTCTTCCGCGCCGGATTTCCCAATTGGAATGAGTCGCCCATTGCATATCGCGCAGAATACGAACATGGAGAGCCTGGTATCTGTTCAGAATGAAATGACAACCCCTTTCACTCAATCCAGAACGGAGTCATCGGCACGTGTCGAAGCACCGAAGAGAAACGTCAAGGGCGATCTGTGGATGAAGCTTCTCCCTGTTCTCGCCGATATTTCCGGACTCGAGGAAAATGAAATCAATCAGACCGACTCACTTGCTGACATTGGAATTGACTCTCTTATGGGAATGGAGATGGCCCGCGAAGTTGAGAAGACCTTCCAATGCACCTTAGAACAGTCGGAACTCATGAGTATCTTCGATGTTCCGGGAATTCTCAGCTTCCTTCAGTCTACTCTTGGTCTTAATAATGGTGATGATGTCTCTGAGACATCTGACTCTGCGCTGCAAACTGCATCTAGCAACGAAGCAATGCCGTCTACCCCCAATTCAATGGATGACTTCGTCGATCTCGCTAGGGAGCAGGCTTACCTGGGCAAGGGCCTACAGCTGCCATCATCAACCATTTTGGAGGCTTTCCGAGAAACGAAAGAGAAGACCGACGATTACTTGAAGGATTGGAAGTGCGCCGGCTATCTCAGTGGCGTTTCTCAAAAGCAAACCAGATTATGCTTGGTGCTTACGAGCAAGGCCTTCAAGCAGCTTGGCTGTGACCTGGAAGCAGCGAAGCCTGGCGACGTGCTTCACCCTGTTCCGTTTGTCTCTCGTCACCATCGATTCCACGGGTACCTCTACAAGATGTTGGAAGAGGCACGGATCATCGATAAGAATGAAGGCATTATAACACGGACGGCCATCCCGCTTCCCACGCAGACAGCCGAGGCAATTCTGGATGATTTGATGCGTTATCACCCAGAAGACGGATCATCTCATCAACTGACATACAATGTTGGTGCGCACATGGCGGATGTCCTTTCAGGCAAAGCCGACGGACCGCAGTTGATTTTTGGAGATTCGAAGAATCGCGAGCTAGTCGCCGCCTTTTACGGAGAATTGCCATTCAACAGGCTGTACTTCCAGATGATGGCTGAATTTCTCTCGCAACTCTCCTCGAAGCTGCGGCTCTCCGCCAATAGCCAAGAGCCCCTCAAGGTCCTGGAGATGGGCGCTGGAACTGGTGGAACTACAAAGGTGCTTGTTCCTGCCCTAGCCAAGCTTGGAATCCCTATAGAATACACATTTACCGATCTTTCGCCATCTCTCGTTGCTCAAGCCAAGAAAAAGTTCAAACAATACCCGTTCATGAAGTTTGCCGTCCATGACATCGAGCAACCTCCTTCTGACCCACAACTGACGGGCTCGCAACACATTGTTATCGCCAGCAATGCCGTGCATGCCACCCATTCGCTACAAGGATCGGCGCAAAGCATTCGCAAGTTCCTTCGTCCAGACGGATTCCTAATGTTGCTCGAAATGACCAGCACACTTCACTGGGTAGATGTTGTCTGGGGCACTCTGGAAGGCTGGTGGCTGTTTGATGACGGTCGGGCACATGCCGTGGTCGATGAACAGCGATGGCAGAAAGATCTCCTCAGCGCCGGATACAAGCATGTTGAATGGACTGACGGCAAATTGCCTGAGGTGCGCGTTCAAAGGGTCCTCCTCGCACTAGCCGGCGATATCGAGCAGGACATCGATCGTTTGGCTCCCGCCCTGAAAAGTTCACCAGGTCCCCATGATGACCATGACACGCTCTCGAGTGAGCAACTGAGGGCCATGAAGCAGACTGCAGACGATTATGTGCGACGCACGGTAGCAGACTTCTCTATACCAGATTATTCCGGGCAACCAGAGTCTACCGGCTCTGCCAACTGCGTTCTGGTCACAGGAGCAACCGGCAGTCTGGGAAGCCACATCATCTCGCATCTTGCTGGTCTTGATTCAATCAACACCGTTTACTGCCTCAACCGGCCTAGCCTGGGAAAAGGAAGATCCAAGGACTCCGCCGACCGCAATCCTCTACGCCGACAGTTGCAGTCTCTCGAGTCTAAGTCTATTGTTCTGGATCCTACAGCGCTCGCCAAAATCAAGGTCATCGAAACGGACTCGTCGAAGTCACTGCTTGGTCTTGAACGATATCAATACAATGAGCTGCTCTCCAACGTCACGCACATTATTCACAATGCTTTTCCTGTGAACGGCATGCTTTCTCTTAAGCAAAATGAGCCTCAGTTCGCCATAATGCGCAATCTTGTTGATCTGGCAGCTGGTGCCTCAGCCCGTCGCAAGAGTACCGGCTTCAAATTCACATTCCAGTTCATTTCGTCTCTCTCCGCGGTCGGAAAGTATCCATCCACCCACCCTGGTGAGATCCAAGTACCCGAGAGACAGCTAGATATCGACAGCGCTCTTCCAAACGGATATGGTGGAGCTAAAGTTATCTGTGAGCGGATCCTCGTCGAGACACTGGGAAAGTATCCAGATCGGTTCCGCGCGATGACTGTACGATTGGGCCAGCTGTCTGGATCTATGAAAACTGGCTACTGGAACCACATGGAAGTTCTCGGGTTCCTGTTCAAGTCAGCCCAAACCCTGCGGAGCCTTCCAGATGTGGGCGGGGTCTTGTCCTGGCTGCCTCTTGAACAAGCCTGCGCAGCTCTTGCCGATCTACTCCTGCGTGATGCACCAGACTGCCATCCCATCTATCACATCGACAATCCGAACCTCAGGCAATGGGCAGACCTGATTCCTGTGCTAGCTGATGCTCTTGACGTTCCTCAGAAAAATGTGGTCGCCCTCGATGAGTGGCTCAGGCGGGTGCAGGCTTACCCTGGGGAATCCCCATGGGACAATCCCGCAGCGAAAGCGATCGATTTCTTCCAGCACAAGTTCGAGCACATGTCGTGCGGTGGAGTGACTATGTCTACTGACAATACTTTGGAACACTCGGCGGCGCTGAGAGCTGTGGAGCCGATTCGTGATGAAGTGGTGAGGAAGTACTTCCAAGTCTGGAAGGAAACTGGATTTTTACGATGATGGCAATGTCTTTCTGTCCTGTTCATTGGTTCTTGCCTAGGTTTTGCTCTTACAATCTTAGTTTTTGTATATGGAATTTGCAAGTGTTATGTCTCATTTTTGCTGAATTGGACCTTTTTGTTCGATGTTATTTGCTCACCAACTTCCAAGCCCTGGGGGTGTTTTTATGATTTCCAATTTTGTGACGAACCATAGTCACATAACTAATATCTCAGGTTATATGATCTCTGATCTCCCAAGATAGCCGGCCTGCAGGCCTCACCTTTCACTCCTTCTTTAGCTTTGTTACTTTCTACGAATGCCACACTATTCTTTTAGTTTCGGGTCTTCACAAATTTAAAAACAATAATACCTAGCCAAGACTATTTGAGCATCGTGGCGTGTCTGGACCAGCCCATATCCTCAGACAAAGTGCGTGGGCAAAAAAGGCACTAAATCATACGATAATGACACCTCGCAAGTTCCATTAAGAATTACTTGAAAGAAATGATAATTCCACAAGGTTTCCAGTTTGCACCATTCGGCCCCACTGGATCCAAAGTCCTGCGACTGTAGCTGTCGTAAACTCCGGAGTCCGTCGCTCAGGCCGGCTTGCGTCTACTCTGTTTATTTTTTCCGAAACTCCGATGGCTCAGCATTTGAGGACTCCAAACATGCCACCCATGTTAAAGAAACTCCGTTGCTCAGCATTTGAGGACTCCAAAACATGCCATCCATGTTAAAGAAACTCCGTGGCTATTCCGTATTGTTTAGGTACATCTAGGTGACAATAGGTTAGATGGGGTAAAGTTCACGGTCCAGAGCGGGAACTCCCCAGGTTGGATTTCTTTGTTCTCGGCCTCTTTTTTTTTGGTTCATTATTTTCCTGCTATTCTTTGGCAATTGTTTCTTCCATCTCCCGTAATGACTCGAACAGACAAGAAATCCCTTGAAGTGGCCATCGTTGGTGGTGGCACGACCGGCCTTGCGCTCGCTGTCGGACTGCTAAAGCGTAACGTGAATTTCACAATCTACGAGCGCGCAGAGAAATTCGAGGAGCTTGGGGTCGGCATTATTTTCACCCCAAATGCGGAGCGTGCGATGGAGGCACTGGACCCTCGCGTGCTCCAAAGCTTTACGAATGTGGCGACGCACGCCTCGGGTGGCACTTTCAGCTTCGTAGACGGGTTCGGCGAACGAGGGGAAGACCCCAAATCATCTGTCGAGGACTTTTTGTTCGAGCTTCATGTGAAAGAAGGGTACAAGGCCTGTCGACGATGCGATTTTGTGGATCAGGTTGTTCAACATATTCCCCAGGAGAATGTTCGGTTTGGGAAATGGTTGGAATCGGTAGAAACGGACGATAACTCGGGGAGGGCCATTCTGACATTTCGAGATGGCGAAAAAGTGGAAGCAGATGTTGGTGTGTCAATCATCATGCTTCTTCGCTCACCCTAGAAACAAAACAACATGCTGATTCTCATCTAGTGATCGGTTGCGATGGCATCCGCTCTCGCGTACGCGGATCCATGTTCGGAACAGGACCATCCAGCCCACGCGCCCAATATTCGCACCAGCTGGGATTTCGGGGGATGGTACCCTTAGAGAAAGCCGTCGCTGCTCTGGGCCCGGAAAAGTCTTCCAGTGTACTCATGCATACCGGCCCGGACGCATTTGTCCTAAGCGTGCCGCTTGCTGGAGTCAACGCGATGCACATCGAGGCATTTGTCCTGGATAAGAATGAATGGCCCGACTTCAAAGCAGATAGCGACAGCAAGCGATATGTTCTTCCGGCGACTCTGGATGAAGCAACCGACGCATATACTGATTTTGGCCCCACGGTCCGCGCCCTTGTGTCTCTGCTACCAGAAAAACTCGATAAGTGGGCCGTGTTCGACATGTTGGATGCACCTGTGCCATCGTACGCTCGGAGCTGTGTGTGTCTGGCTGGTGACTCAGCTCATGCGTCTACGCCAAACCACGGTGGTGGCGCCGGCATGGGAATGGAGGATGCGCTGGTTCTAGCGGAGGTTCTGGCTGTGTTGTCGAGAAGATCCAGCTTCGATGACTTTGTTATTTCGGAGGCACTCGCGGTGTACAGTGAGGTGCGGTATGAGCGATCACAGTGGCTGGTTCAGAGCAGTAGACGCACTGCGGAGCTTTTTACCTGGAAGGATCGTGAATATCGGACGGAGGTGGAAGAAATCGGTCGGGATATTATCGCCCGAAGTCACAAGCTGTGGGATGACGATACCGACGCCATGGTTGCGAATACGTTGCGGATGCTCGAGAAGCGTCTGGTTTGAACTTTCCATGATCCTTTAAATGTCTTACGGATACATCTATGAATAGTAGTATATCAATGATGCCATAGTATTCAGAATGTTTCATACACTGTATGGGCAACACCACCAATCACATCGTCTCCTGTAGGATTTTCAGAATAGACGGGTTTAAACCCCCTTCCCGATTCCTATATGTTCAATTGTGATGTGGTCAATCATATTGGAATTTCCTTCTTCTTTTCGAGGTCCACCACTCTATATAGTCCATTGCGGTTGCACGATTTCTAGTTTGGAGGTGTGGTCGGCACAATGCCAGCTTTCAGTTTGCACAATATCTGCCGAGCCAGATTGTTGACATCGCTGAGATATCCCAGGGCTATGAGTAAGCAGTTGACGCCGTGTTGCTCTTTTTTGTCTGTGCTAGGCAAGTGAGGCGCTGTCGCATTCAGAAACATAACAAGTAGCGAAATTGCGTTTGGCAGGAAGGGGTGCATCTACCGCATTGTCAGTAAGAGTGTAGGTCGTGCTTCATCATGTGCCATGTTATGATTACCTTCAGGAAAGCAATCCGAGGTGCATTTTGAATGATAGAAACCGCATCGAGCGCGACTTGGTATGCAAGCTGTTTGTACTTCAAGGCCTGCATTTGGTCCTCCATCGTTCTACCTGGCTTGGATTCGGCCGTTTCACTCAACGACACATATGCGCAGGACGTCAAAATCCGATTAAATGCAGCCATAGGGTCACATCTAGGTATAGAAGGCGTGCAAGAATTGACAACCGGGGAGATCTGCTTCTCACTTGTGACCACAGCTGCCAGCGCGGCGAGGGATTCGTGTCGCATCCAGAAATCTTGCGACTCGGTCTCGGAGGAAGAAAGAAAAACTGACTGGGCAAGACGACGGTGTGCAACGCATCTGCCGAAGAGGTTTGCCAAGACGACACATTTCGCGAATGGAGGAAGGGATGCGCAGCTCTCGGTGTTGCTCATGGTTTCGAGGAGGAACCCCATATGTGTAGGTTGGTTGCAAGTTTGGAAATCTTGTTCAGGCATTGGCAAACGAGTGTAGATCTACATTGAACACTTAGCATAGGAAGATATCTTGTCAGTGAACGGGTGCATATACTATCTCTTCATGCAGCATGATCGGACGGTCGTTCAGCATGCTTGCTAGCCGGTCCAGCACGAAGGCCGCCCAAAGTGTCCGCCGCTTTTCTTCGGTCTCTACCCAGGCTTCATCCGGCAGCGTCTGGGGAGCGGGGGAGGATGTGGAGGAAGATAAAGTCGAGTGTCCACTAGTCGGGGCGTTGCCATCGTAAATGTCTAGCTCTACTAGACGAGATAACTGCAAAAGCCGAAAGGTGCGTTCAGCTGTGAGGTGGGCCTGGTGCTCTGGTTTCCGGAGAAATTCACAATGGGCAAGCAGAAGCCAGGCTTGGATGCGCTCGTGCTCGATTCGACCCTGTGGGTCTCTGGTTCGAGTCATCCACGGTAACCCAGTATCGCCGACACTTTGCGCCTCCAGCATGCGGCGCGTCTGAGAGTAAAGTGCGTCCGCAAAAATGCAGAACTGAGACGACATTGCGGCAGCGACAGTCCTCATTGCCGAGCGTAAGCAAGAGCGGGCGGGTGAGACATCTTCGTCTCCAGTCCAGGAAAAGTATCGTTGTTTGTGGACCATCGGAGCGATGGGATGGACTCGTTCGAAGTACAAAAGATCCCTAATTTGAAAACTCAGCCAGAGTTTGGCTCTTTTGATCATGATTGTGGGACTTACAGATCTGCTCGCATGAGATCAGACATCTCTAGCTCCCCATCGTGTACGGATGTCGAAACTGCGGTATTGGTTGTCGATAGGGGCGTTCTGGGGAGATTGATGTGACTCATATCAGACACGATGCCTCTATTCCCCAGCCCCGGCCAATCTTTGCAGTTGCCATCATTCAATCCAAACGGCCATTCGCCTTGGGATATCTCGCCAGGAGTCAGGTCCAGCATATTCCATGGATCCATGTTTATTCCTAGGTGAATGCCGTCGTATAAGCCCATCTCCTCCGTC
This sequence comes from Penicillium sp. G339, assembly GCA_027569595.1. Classification (NCBI taxonomy): domain Eukaryota; kingdom Fungi; phylum Ascomycota; class Eurotiomycetes; order Eurotiales; family Aspergillaceae; genus Penicillium; species Penicillium sp. G339. The sequence goes on along the minus strand of JAPDFJ010000055.1, from coordinate 72,275 downwards.
GTATTTCGCTCTGGGCTTGCTTCGATAGACTCAAGCGGGAGGTCTACTTCGAGGACACTCTCTGAGCCGGTCAAACGTTGTTCAAGCATCGCTTTCCTCAGTCAGTAAGCATCCAGTAGTTTCAATGTGGGCCTCCCTTACCCACTCTGGTCCTCAAATCATTCAGTTGGCCCTTTTTTGGTCCCCGTGGAGATCTCTTGCTCACTACAATGCATGTTCTGCCCGTCTCCGCGCAGATACCGCACTGAGGACGCATTCGATCACACCGTGCTTTTCGTCTGCGGCATTCCTCGCAGGCTAGGCCTGACTGTTGCCTCGACATGATGTGCTCAGGTTAGGCTGGGATCCTCAATCTTAGTTCCCTCGTGAAGAAATAAGCCTTTTCATCGTGATCTGCAGATTAACGGATCAACGCCAGGAGATATATAACGTCAGCCACGCATGAGGGTCGTATCGCGTTCGTTAGCCAAGGAGAGCATGGGCTGTACACTATGGCGCATTCTAGTGTCCCGGTGGATACACTCTTCAGCCTTCACGGCGCCACAGGCGTCCATCCGTCAACGACAGGGTCCACGACAATGGAGCTCGTAAAGATCCGATTTAGCAGCCCTCAATTAGGATAGCTCCTCGTCGGAAACCCCAAGTACCCCTCTTCCACCATCAATCTTTTCTCTTATCGGCTCGCGCGTTTCTTATTTGCCCGCGGTGATACAGTACCGTTCACACGTGTTGCCACTTCGCCTCGTATTCGTCAACACACTTAAAGTCTTCACACGAGTGGCGCCCAGTCATTGTATTCTTGCACCATATGTGCTCCTTCTCTCGGGGAGGGATGGCGAAAAGATCAAGAAGGGTGCTATGTGCCGACTGAGTCGTGGACCGATATATGACGCCCCACATTGCGTGAGTGTGTGTATGTGTGCCTTGTCTGCTGGGGGCCTGGGCAGGATCCAGTTCGATAGCCGTGGCCGGTGGGAGCATTGAATGGGTATATGTGGTTTGTGAGATTTTAGCGTCTGATGCGAAGATTCTCGCCCGTAAGATTTTGGTTTCCTGCACGACACCCGTCGGAAGGATTTTCTCATGAATCACAAGCATGGTGGCGTGTCCAATACCACTTCAGGGCGCCATCAGAGCAAGATAAGACCGAAGCCACATCCGCACAAGCGAATTTAGTATGCCCGGTGCCAGTCCCTGTTACGTGCCACGGGCATCTCGTCATCAAAACAGCTCCGACCTCGAATTAAAGGATATGCCCATCAACGAATCTAGGCCTTGCAGCAGCAAAGATCAGGCGGGGTCCATGCGAGCCCCGCCGCGTGGAGTCTCTCGGTGCGGACGTTGCCGCGTGGGGTCCGCAGTGCGAAACTTCGTGGATCCTTGCAGTAGCACACTGCATTGGTTGGAGCCCAAGAGTTGGGGCCGGAATGGTGAAGTCGTCAGGGGTGACCGGCTGCGGTCATGGCCTTTCTCAGCGGTGTGGGGTTCTCGTATCTGCTGGCCAGGAGGAAAAGTACCACTAATCTGGAGGTACCCTCATAACTTGGATGATGCTAGGATGTAGTACTAGCACACTGCTAGTAGTGTAGTGCCCGCGAGAAGACAACTTGGCAGTCGATCGGCCATATCCGCTGCCGTTTAAATCACCGATCCAGGCAGTCACTATGATCGGCAGTGGTTGAATATCCCAAGGTGCCACAGTGGTCTCTACCAATTGATAGCCATAACCGACCTATGCATCGACTTGCCCTTGACTCGGATTTTCTACAGTGTCTATGGAGTTTGTCGGTTTTGCCAGGTTGCATCCTAAACACGAAGCATCGATGAATTGGGAAAGGCCCGGGAGACGACTACTACGCGCAGCGACTAGGGCCGACTAGGAATAGTCCTATTTCATGAGCGCAACGTTATTCTAATAGACTTTCTGAAGGTATCGCCACGGCGAAACCGTGTGTGCGCCAGATACCTAGTATTCACGCCCTTTTTTTCCGTCGCTTCGTAGAAGTTGGAATACGTGATTCACGTCCAGCTGGCTGTAGACTCCGGATGTTGAGATTCCATTGGCACGTGAAACCCGCCCTCCTACCCAATATCAATGTCCGAGATATCACGATACCTTGGTATATGGTGGGAGAGAGAAATACCTTGCGTAACCGCTGCCAAGATTCTGTTCTCAGCCACGCCGCCTGCAGTGTGGCGTCCAGATTTCACGCTTCTTTTTTGGAAAGCGTTTGTCTCATAACTTTGGCAAAACATTTCCGAACGCCCCCAAGTCCGAACCCACTGGAAGAATCTTTCCTAGTTTCTCCGCTACCTGAGGGTAAGGCACTATCCTTTTTTTGAGTCATTCATTTGAGGGCATTTGTTTACAGTCATGTGGCCATATCCTCTCACTCCATAAATAGTACTAGTATTTAGTTGTAGTAGTCAGTAAATACTGGTTAACAAGCGCTTCCGCGATTTCTTAGTCAGATACCTTTCTCCGACTACACATATAAGAAATTCTCCTTTTAAAGGAAACTTAGCCAATACCTAGTAGCCTACAGTGCACCGAGAGGGAAAATCCTCCAATGGGGTTCCACAAGGTCGAATACGATCCATTTCTGACCTACTAAATACTCAGTCATCTGCAAGGCAGTCTATAACAGTCACGGAAATAAAGCACACCTAGGAATAGCAAAAACACTAAACCTGTTATATCAGGCTACTTGAAAGTCCATTGAAAACCCTCCGTAAGTCTCATAAGCATAGTTCTATTATCTTTACATCACAATATATGACCGTTTCTTGCCGCTATTACAAGAGCCGAATTATTAAGGTTATTAAGACGTAGAGAGCGAATATCCGGCGGGGCTCTATAGGATATTAAGAGTTAGGTAACACTTTCGTGGCCACGGCCTACCGCTAATATTAATGGGTAGCCCTTATTATTACCCTATAGCTCGTAAGAGGATTCCTATAGCTAGCTTTCGGTTAAACTTAGATCGACACTATAGTCTATAAATAAACGTATAATAGTATTATACCTATAGATATAAGTAAGTGCTATTAGAAGCCACTCCTTAAAAACAGAGGTATTTGGCGATACTCCGGCCTCTAATATATTCTGTGTGGGTGCTTTGTAACCTTTTCTAGTGGCTAACTTGAGAGTGTAGGGGTCTGAATGACGTATATTCAATATATAGAGAGTGATTTAGTAGTAGGTAAAATCGTCTATATATTTAGAGGAGTGTATTAATACAATACTTATTATCCAGGAAATGTGCTATCTCTATTATAAGCTTATTCGGTAAAACTAGTAAATATATATTAGATTAAGTAAGTGATTGAGCTTGATAATAGTTAATGGTGGGTGCTATTATTAAAGAATTTAGCGCTATCCGAGGAAAATTTTAAGGATAGTGGCTGATATAAGCAATACTTAACCCTATTATAATATAAGGCTAGTGTAGATCAGGAACCAAGCTGAACTATCAGAATTAATCCTGAGATATCTATACGAAGAAGTAAGTTAATTTCCAATCAACTTGTTCTTCTCGTTATGTATATATAACCTAATATTCCCTCTAAATAATAATACAATTTATACCTCTAAACTATAATATTTTGTGTAGTAAATAATACTATTTGATAGCTAGGGGGTACTATAAATGATAACCTTAAATCTCCTCTTATATGTGGTCCTTCTTTATATTTAATACAAGGATTTCTTGGACCGCGAGTTTCGGCAGTCTTAAGTCTCTAGAAAACTTGTGTATATTATAAATATATCTATAGTAGCTAGGGATATTATGAAGATGATGGTGTTGGCTGTGCGGCTACTGTCACTTTTTGAAGTGATACCAACCTCCTATAATCATATATTTCCCAGGAGGTCGACGTGGATATTGCCTTACGCAAGCTCGACGCTGATGGCGGAGACAAATATCCTGCCGGAAGATAACTGACATAATGATTCGCCTCCTCCTCGGATATCTTAAGGCTTTCCTGGCATTTAAAAAAGCATCCCCGTATTTATGAACCTATGCTTCGCTATCTGCGCCTCCTTCCCGTGGTGACACATTTATCTCAATTTGCTTTTACCATGGTTGCCGAACTATCCTTCTAATCACTGCTCACAGGCTGTGTAAAGCTAACTGTGCCCATCCGTGGGACAGCCCTGGTAGGTCATCCCCTTTCGGGACACTAACTGTTCAACCTCAGCACAGAAATCCCGCACTCTCTCTAGATCTGCCTCCCACTTATCGCAGATAATCCGAGAGTCCAGGTATGCCCTCTCTGTCTCCCGATCTTTCTCCTCGTTGTCGTCGCCGTCGTCCCGACTGAGCCACTGTAGTGCAGTAGAGTAGGACTCGTGAGAGTTGGTGTCTTCGTCGCATGGGTACTTAGGGACTGTATAGAAGGTCTGTTCAGAAGATGTAGTGGAGACATCACAAGGGATCTTAGCATTGGCATCGGCATCGGCATTGGCATTGGCACCAGAATTAGCATTGGGTGCAGGCTTAGGAGCAGGTTTAGGTATCAACGACTTTGGCATCGACTTTGGCACAGGCGAAGCCACAGTCTCAACCTCCTTCTCCTTGCCCTTCCACTTCTCATTTCTGCTATGCCTTTTCTCCATCTCCTCCCGTTTATAAACCAGCTCTCTCCTACGCAACGCCTCGTTAAACCTTCTTTTTCTCTCCCATTCCTCCCACTTATCCTCTTTATCCAATCGCGCCAACTTAGCCTCCGACAGGCCTCGTGTAGACCCCGTCGCACGAGCAGTATTAGGACGAGAACTAGGAGTGTTAGGAGAATGAACAATGCTAGGACGAGAACGGATAGAACAAGGACTAGCTGAAAGAACAGAATTAGGACGGGACATTGGTGATGAAGGTGCAAAGATTCGGCTTGGGTCAGTTTTTCTGATTTGGGGTTCTCGTCTGGCTTTGGATGTTTGCGTGCCGCGCGCGTAGCTGGGTATTTTCTTGCCGTTGGAGCTGGCTGGTGCCATCTTCTTGGTATTGCCAATCGGCAGATGTAAATGTTGATCTAGGGTAAGTTGTTCTTGGTGTAAGTAGGATGGCATACTGTGTATATCTGTGAAAGAAGTGCCCGGGTTGTGAGCTATCAATGGATGTGGAGCTGGATACTGTCGTGTGTTTTAAGGTAGTGTGATCGCAGCTGGAGAAAAAGGAATTTTGGCAGGGCTCGAGTATTCCTTTATATCTGGGGTTGGCGGGATTATCAATGGGCATTGTTCCTTTCTTTTGAACTCATTGACATATTCTATACAAAGAATGACAATTGTCCCTACTTGAATAAAGAGAAATTTGAAACAAGGAGGCTTTGATAGGCCCATGGCTCTCGTTATTTCAAAAAGAGGACTTTAAAGAGACCTTAAGCCTATGCTAAAATTAAAATACTGAAACATTATGCACATAACTCTTACCGGAGATCCACCTAAACACGCAGACAGGCCGAATTATGGATTATGAATTCAGAGGGAAAGAGGATGAGTATATCCTAATTCTATCAAGGAAATTGGCACAGAAGCATAATCAATAGAAATTGAATAGAACAATTTTAGCATATATGGATTCAAAGAACAAAAAGTTCGACAAAATAAGAAAAGTATATACAGCACTGCAGACGCTCTAAACACCTTGCATAGAGAAACGCTGCTAAAAAGACAAAAACAAAACAAAACAGAGAGCGCAGTAGACGCATGAAAAAAAGTAGAAAAAGCAGTGACAATCCGAAATCTGTTTCGGAGGAACCAAATCAAAACCCCCTCCCAGAGATGAATAAACCAACCCCCAACAGCTCCATCTAAAATAGAATAGTTGGGTGAAAAATCAAAATCTCCTTTTTTTTTTGATTGAGTTTCCAAGTCAGAGAATGAGAATGAATCTGAAAATTTCATTGATCATGAGCTCCGTTGTACTCGTAAGTTGATCCACATCCACATCCACATCCATCTCCCATGGGATAGTAATGAATGGGCGTCCAACTCAAGCCATCCCGAATTAAGCAACGACTTGAGTCTCAGCCAGATGGGGAACAGAATCAATAGCCGGTCGACGCATGATACCACCCGTAACAGGAAGTTGAGAACTAGTACCACTGAGGAAAGAGTCAACCTCACGAGCAGCCTGGCGACCCTCGTTAATACCCCAGACGATGAGTGATTGACCGCGACGGCAATCACCGGCCGCAAAGACACCGGGGATATTAGTCGAGTAATGGCCCGAGGGAGTCTTAACATTCTTGCGGGGATCACGCTCGATCTCGTCGCCGAGAAGACGATCCTCCGGACCCAAGAATCCCATAGAAAGAAGAACCAAGTCCGCGGGGAAGAATTGCTCGCTTCCCTCGACGGTCTTCATATCCCAGCCGCCAGTAGCGCTCTTAGTCCACTCAACACGAACAGTGTTGATACCCTTCACGCGGCCGCTGCCATCATCGACGAACTCGGTCGACATAACGCAGTATTCACGCGGGTCCTTGCCCATGTGGGTCTTAACCTCCGAATGACCGTAGTCAACGCGGTAAATACGGGGCCACTGAGGCCAGGGGTTATCACGGGCGCGCTCTGGGGGAGGTTGGGGGAGGAGTTCGAAGTTTGTGACGGATTTAGCGCCGTGACGGACGGATGTACCAATGCAGTCGTTACCGGTATCACCACCGCCGATGACAACGACGTGCTTGTCCTTGGCAGAGATGTACTCTCCGTCCGAGAGTTCGGAGTCAAGAAGAGACTTGGTGTTCTTGTGCAGGAATTGCATGGCGAAGTGGACGCCCTCGAGTTCACGGCCGGTGACTTTCAGGTCTCGGGCGACAGTTGCGCCGGTGGCGATGATAACGGCATCGTTGGAGGCACGGAGGGATTGTAGGGAAACTTCACTGTCGGGGCCAACGGCTGTGCTGACGACGAACTTGACGCCTTCGGCGGCCATGAGGTCAACACGGCGCTGGACAACCTTCTTGTCGAGCTTCATGTTGGGGATACCGTACATGAGAAGACCACCGACGCGATCAGCACGCTCGTAGACGGTCACGGAGTGACCGGCACGGTTGAGTTGATCGGCGGCTGCCATACCGGCGGGACCAGATCCAATAACAGCAATGGTCTTGCCAGTGCGAACCTTGGGAGGAGAAGGGACCATCCATCCCATCTCGAAACCACGGTCAATGATAGCGCACTCGATAGACTTGATACCGACGGGATCTTCGTTGATGCCCAGGACACAGGCACCCTCGCAAGGAGCGGGGCAGACACGACCAGTGAACTCGGGGAAGTTGTTGGTCATCAGAAGACGATTGAGGGCATCCTGCCATTGGTTCTGGAAGACCAGCTCATTCCACTTGGGAATGATGTTGGAGATAGGGCAACCGGTATCAGACTGGCAGAATGGAACACCACAGTCCATGCAGCGGGCCGACTGGTACTTAAGCTCATCCTCGCTGAGACGGTTGGATAGCTCAGCCCAATCGCGAGTACGGGTAGTCGGGTTGCGATACTTCTCGGAACGACGGCTGTACTTCATGAAACCGCGAGTCTTATCGAGAATCAGCGCAGAACGCTTCTTCTCGGCCTTGGAATCGCTGATGCTGTCCTCAATATCCAGCATCTCAGCCTTCTTCTCATCAGCGTGGGGCTTGGGCTGCTCCACGGGCTTGCTAGGAAGCTGGGGAAGAGTGAACTCGGCTTTCTTCGCCGCAGCGGCCTTGGCAGCCTCCTCGTCCATGACACGCTTGTAGTCAATCGGAAGCACCTTGACGAAACGAGGAAGGGCACGGTTGAAGTCGAGAAGAACACGGGCAGCCAGCTCGGATCCAGTGTAGTGATGATGGTCTTCAATAAGGCCACGGACAAAGGCGATTTCATTAGGATCCTCGATACCCGAAATCGCAACCATCTCTAAGTTGACCTTAGAGTGGAAGTCCTGGTTCATGTCCAGAATATAGGCGATACCACCGGACATACCAGCGGCGAAGTTACGGCCAGTAGGTCCCAAAATGAGCACACGACCACCAGTCATGTACTCACAACCGTGGTCACCAACACCCTCGACGACAGCGGTAGCACCGGAGTTACGGACGGCAAAGCGCTCAGCGGCTGCACCACGGAAGTAAACAGTGCCACGGGTGGCGCCATAGAGACAGGTGTTTCCAACGATGACGTTCTCCTCGGCCTTGAAGGCAGCTCCACGGGGCGGGTAGACGATCAGACGGCCACCAGACAGACCCTTACCGACGTAATCATTGGCGTCACCCTCAAGCTCAAGAGTCACACCGGGAGCAAGGTAAGCACCGAAGGATTGACCGGCAGAACCCTTGATATTGGCATGGATGGTATCCTGGGGAAGACCAGCCTCGCCGTAGCGTCTACTAATCTGATATGACAGAGTAGCACCCATACCACGATCAGTATTAACAACATCGCACTCAATGCGGCAAGGGAGACCCTTCTCCAGGGCAAGCTCGGACTCGGCAATAAGCTTATTGTCAAGACGAGTGTGGAGGCGGTGGTCCTGCTTGCGAACATTGTATGTAGCCACACCTGGACGAAGAGAGTGGGCAGGAGTGAGAATGAGGGAGAGATCAATACGCTCCTGTTTGGCGTTGCGGATATCATCGCGGACCTTGAGTAGCTCAGCGCGTCCGACCATCTCATTGACAGTGCGAATACCAAGCTTGGCCATGATGGCCCGCATCTCATTGGCGACGTAGTAGAAGAAGTTGATGACGTGTTCGGGGGTGCCGTTGAACTTCTTGCGCAGCTCAGGATCTTGCGTAGCGATACCGACGGGACATGTGTTAAGATGACACTTTTCAAGTAGTTAGCATAGAGATTCTCAGTATTAGAGGGAGGGGTTTGCTGTACCTTTCGCATCATGATACAGCCCATGGCAATCAAAGGAGTCGTTGCAAAGCCATATTCCTCAGCTCCAAGGAGACAGGCCATCGCGAGGTCACGTCCAGTCCGAATTTGACCATCAGTTTGAACGACAACACGACCACGAAGATCATTCAGAACCAGAGTCTGATGAGTCTCAGCGAGACCCAATTCCCAAGGAAGACCAGCATACTTGATACCAGTCCAGCGAGAGGCACCAGTACCACCATCGTGGCCGGAGATGAGGATATGATCGGCCTTAGCCTTGGCAACACCCGATGCAACAATACCAACACCAACCTCAGACACCAGCTTGACGGAAACACGAGCGCGCGGGTTAGAGCACTTAAGATCGTAGATGAGCTGCTTCAAATCCTCAATGGAGTAGATATCGTGGTGCGGAGGTGGAGAAATCAGACCCACTCCAGGCGTGGAGTGACGAGTATGAGCAATTGGGCCAACGACCTTGTGACCAGGCAGTTCACCACCCTCACCAGGCTTCGCACCCTGCGCCATCTTAATCTGCAGCTCATCGGCATCGGCCAGATAGTGCGACGTCACGCCGAAACGGCCCGAGGCGATTTGTTTAATAGCTGACCGCATGGTATCACCGTTCTCCATTCTGTTGCTGCGCTCTGGGTCCTCACCACCCTCACCGGTATTAGACTTGCCGCCAAGACGGTTCATAGCAATAGCCAGAGTCGAGTGGGATTCCATAGAGATAGAGCCGTAGGACATAGCGCCCGTCACGAAGCGGCGCACGATCTCAGTCCAAGGCTCAACCTGATCAATGGGAATAGGCGTGCGCTGCTCAAAGTCGAACTCGAGCATACCGCGCAGTGTACAGTTCTTGATTTGTTCATGCTCCGCCTTTGCATAGGCCTCGTAAGACTTGTCGTTCTTGCTACGCACGGCATCTTGCATGTTGGCAATGCTGGTGGGGTCGTTGATGTGTGCCTCGCCACCATCACGCCAGTGGTACTCGCCGGTTTCAGAAAGACCGGGGATCTCGACAATGCTGCGTGAGGGGTATCCGCGCTCGTGGAAGGCGAAAGCATCTTGGGCAATTAGGTCAAAGGTGATACCACGGATACGGCTGGCAGTACCGGCGAAGCAGCGGTCGATGACACTGTCGTCGATACCGAGGGCTTCGAAAATCTGGGCACCCTTGTAGGATTGGAGGGTGGAGATACCCATCTTACTCATGACCTTCAGGATACCACCGTCGCAGGAGGCCTGGTAGTTCTCGATGACCTTCTCGTCGGAGATGTCCTTTCGGATCAGGTTCTCCCGGTTCATCTTCAGAAGACATTCCAGAGCGAGGTATGGGTTAATCGCATCAGCACCGTAACCCAAGAGTACACAGTGGTGGTGCACCTCACGAGCCTCAGCAGTCTCAACGACCAAAGCAGCCAGCGAACGCCACTTGTTGCGAACCAGGTGGTGGTGAACCAGACCAGTAGCCAGTAAGGCAGAGATAGGAACGCGATCAGCAGAGGTAGCACGGTCAGACAGAACGATAACCTTGTCGCCGCTCTCAATGGCTTCGGTGGTGGCATCGCAGATAGCATCAAGGGCCTCCAGGTAGCCAGGAGTACCCTTCTTCTTGTCAAAAGTGATGTCAATGGTGCGAACGGTCCAGTCACTGTGAGCACGGTTGATATTCTTCAGAGCGTTAAACTCCGGGATGCTCAGAATGGGAGAAGGAAGCAGCAGGCGGTGGCATTGCGAGGGGTCCATCTCCAGCAGGTTACCCTGAGGACCGACGTAGCATTCCAGAGACATGACCACGGCCTCACGGATAGGATCAATGGGCGGGTTGGTGACCTGTGCGAAAAGCTGGCGGAAGTACTCGTAGAGCAGGCGAGGTTGCTGCGCAATACAAGCCAAGGGAGCATCGTTACCCATCGAACCAAGCGCTTCCTTGGAGTCCGCGCCCATGGGGCCAAGAAGCAAGCTGACCTGCTCGAATGAGTAGCCGAAGGCCCGAAGACGGGGGTCATTTTGCACGGTGTTGTCATCAATTGTAAACGAGAGGTCCACGTTGCTATCCAGCAGCAGCTTGTTAATGGCAGGCAGCTTCAGAAGCTCTTTATCCAGCCAGCTGGAGAAGTCCTGACGGCTCGCGACGGTATGTTTCAGCTCGGCGTCGTCAATGATTCGTCCGGCCAAAGTGTCGACTAACAGCATTTTTCCGGGCTGCAGACGACCCTTTTGAACCACACGCTCGGGATCAATGTCGATGGCACCGACTTCCGAAGCGCAGACGATGCGGTCATCATCCATAACGTAGAAACGGCATGGACGCAGACCGTTACGATCAAGATTAGCACCGCAGTAGCGGCCATCGGAGAAAGTAAACAGAGCCGGGCCATCCCAGGGCTCCATTTGGCAGGCAGCCCACTCGTAGAAAGCAGACTTGGCCGGGTCCATGGCCGGATTGTCCTGCCACGCCTCAGGAATCATAATCATGACGGCCTCAGGGAGGGACAGAACACCGTTAATCATCAACAATTCGAGAACATTATCAAATGCAGCCGAGTCCGAGCCACCTTCCTCAACGATGGGGTATAGTAGGTCGAGTTCATCGCCGAAAACCTCAGAGCGAAGGACACCCTCACGGGCGCGCATCCAGTTCTTATTTCCTCGCAGGGTGTTAATTTCACCGTTGTGAGCGGCCCACCGTAGAGGCTGGGCGCGATCCCATGAGGGGAAAGTATTGGTAGAGAATCGGGAGTGAACCAGAGCGAAATGACCCTCGTAGTCCACGTTGACCAGGTCGTGGTAGTATTGATAGACCTGCACCGGAGATAATTGACCCTTATAGACGATGTTGCGGTTACTCAGCGAGCAAAGATAGAACCAGTTGCCCAACCCGATGACATGGGTGGCGCGTTTTCGCAGAACATAGAGCTGCAGCTCGAAGGTGCGCTCGTCGAACTTATCGGTATCGGTGATTTCGGGCTTGCTCCCTTCGCCGTATGCAGACTTGAGCACGACAAACGGCTGCATAATAATCGGTTCTCGGGATAGCGCAGCTGGGCCCAGAATGGTTGAATCGCGGGGGACTTCACGCCATCCCAGCACGCGCAGGCCGAGCGATGTCGCCAATTCCTCGAAGCTGGCGATAGATTCCTTGAGAGCCTCCTCGTCGGGCTTAAAGAACAAGTTGCCGACGGCATATTGGCCGAGCGGAGGCAGATCGACACCCACCTCACGAGCGAAGTTCTTGATAAAGAACTTGTGCGGGATACTGGTCATTACACCAGCGCCGTCACCGTCTCGGGCATCCGAGCCAACGGCTCCACGGTGGGTCATGTTGCACAACAGGTTACGCGCTAAAGAAGACCACGGTCAGCATGCCCGGTCGGGTTTTGATTTCTTCCAGGAGGAAAGTGAGGCTTCGGTGACTTACCATCGCTCACGATTTTGTGGCTCGGCTTGCCCTTGATATGGCTGAAATTGGGTCGGGAGGTTAGTTCCAAATTGCAATTGCAGGTAGGATGTGATTCAGCGAGGACTCACGCGGCGAAACCGACACCACAGGCATCCTTTTCGTATTCGGGGTCATAAAGACCCTGCTTTTCGGGCAGAGCATTGGCCCAGCCGAAGCCTTGCTTGGCTTGGTACTCCGAATACTCCTGTGGAGCCTGCTCTTTGCTTAGATCTTTGCCATAGAGTTCCTCCAAGTTAAGACCCATTCTTCCGCCGGGGACCGACAGAGAAAGAAGAGGTAGACGAGGGAGTTGGCCTGGAGGGGGGAGGATGTTTCGGGGAGTCGGAGTTTCCGCGCAGAAGTGGAAGTGCGGGATCAAGTCGCGATATAGGTAGGAGTGATGTCGTCACAGGCGCAACGCGGGTGAGGGAATGCGATGTTGTGAGAAACCCTGCGTCTGCGGAGGCGAAGATTGAAAGGAGGGGGAAAGAAGAAAGACAAAAAATAAAAATAAATGGAGGGGTGGAATTAAAAAAAAAAAAGAGAGAGAGAGAGAGAGAGGGACAGAGCCGGAGGACCAGGGCTGGGCAGCGATTGCGGCGGCGCAGGTCCGGGGGATTGGAGAGCGTCCCGAGCAAGCAATAGGCACAAGCAGGGTAAATTACAATGTGGGGATGGTGTATACTCTTAGAGTACTGTAGTTCAGTATCAGTATCAGAGTTGGCAGAGTACCCTAGGTATGCGAGTTGAGACGGATGAATAGTTACTCGCTAGTTGCTACTCCAGAGATCTTTTACCAAGGTCTTCTTACGGACAGTGCCCAATGTCCAGTGTACCAGTGTACTCTGTACCCAGTGTACCCCTCGACGAAAGCGGGATGGGAGAAGGTGGAGGCATTCCAGATATTCCTACCAGGTGGGAGAGCTCAGTGATGGGTCGAGTAATGATAATCATTATGATTACTTGCTCCCAGAGATAAGGGCCATCCAATCAGAGGCGTTGCTTTGCAACTGCTGAGCCAAAACGATTAGGTTTCCACTACGTCAAGATTGGGTGGGTCGTACAGTACAATACAGTATGCATCGAGAGAGAAGAGACTGTGTAGTAGTCTATCGTCTGCAATTTACATTTCATTTTACATTTACATTTATATTTACAATTTAGATATACTTATACTTATACCTATACTTGTACATGAATACCGATTCTGGTAGTATAGTCTGTGTCTGGTCTGGGGGCAGATACAGTACAGTGCTTAATGAATTCCTCAATTTCGAGCCTCCTTTGCCCCGATCTAACCTGGGCCAATACCAATACCAATACGTGGGCGCAACAAGCACCTTGTGGCATCCACCGAAATCGGGGTTTGCCAGCCGCCCTCCGGTATGTTCCTCCTCTGCTTTCGGATTGGCCCCTTCCCAGCACATTCCAACTTGATCCTCGACTCAATTGTCCACTGCCCCTCCAAAGTTGCCACTGCCACTGTTACTGCCACTGGAAGATCTTCCCCGGCCCTCTCCTCCCCTCCGCTTTGAAACGGGACTGGGGACTCTTCCCCCGTTGCCGACTACTTTTCGATTTTTCGACTCGGAGGAAAGGCCTCCGATCTTCCCGCTGACACGTGAAGTGAGAGGTGGGAGGTGATAAGGTCGACTCGACTTACACTTGATAATAGGAATACATAAAACCCCGGCCCAAACTTTGTACGTACTTTCCTTTCCGCTGGCGGGTTCGATTTTCGTTGCACGAGGATCGCTTCTCCTGTTTTCGCCTAGCGACTTGCAAGTTGCCACTCCACTGGTCTTCCTTGGTCTTCCACATGCATAGATGGTATTAGGTACTAGTAACTATTGTATAATATAATACTAACTCGTTAAACATACTACTTACATATTTTACTATGTATGTGCTTACTTCTGACCTGAGCAATCCTATGGATACCAGCTATCCACCGGCTCCACCCTCCGCGGTGACATCACATGATCCGCAACCAATGGGGCCCGCGATGAACATAATGAAAGGCATTGGGGCTCGAGTTCGCATTCGACTTCGACCGAGGTTGCTTTTTCCTAGATGAACCCGATCCTGTTCCCGAGTTTGCCCGACATCTGCTTGTCCGCTTTGGGTTCACGGTGACTGCTGAAGCGAAGTGGAATCTCCCCAGCTCGGAGCATCCCGGGTTGTCCTGAGACTTGAGTTGTCCCTGTCGCATCCTTGTAAATCTGCGTAACATAGTACCATATGGGGTACGTACACCCCTCCGTCTACAGGTTAATACATAGTAATATGTGGAGTAGAGTAGACTATCTATTTATATATATAACAAACAAGATGCCATGGGTGCGCTGCCGAGACTTCCTCGCGTTTGAGACCGGGTTCCCCGTGTCTCGACGTTGCCCTAGCGGTCACTAGTTTCCCGCTACTTTGTACCACCGTCATGGCTCGGCTTAGTATTGGCGAGTGAAGTGCAGGCTTGGCTGATGATCGACGGGCTCTCTCTCTCATCCATACTGGCCTCGAATGCTGCTCAATTGAATAATGGAAACTTCACCGCTTGACCTGGGTTAGGCAACCGTCCTTCCTGTGGTACGCCAGAACAAATATGAGCTCTGGATCTCCATTTGCATTTGTAATTGCAGTCTTGGTATTCGCCTGTTTTCTGAGGCCCTGGCGGGTCATTTAAGCTCGATTGTTGCTGGATACAGCAGCACACGAAAACTAGTCCTGGACACTATGCACAAGTTTATCTTGTCTGGTAGCACCTATCCTGCTACCTTGCCTTATAATAAATTGTTGAGATCACTCAAAGCTTCAGGATCTAGCTAGTATTATAATATATATTAGGGGTACTTCTCTATCCCCGTCGAACAGTAACCATTGATTTTTGTCACACTCACTGCCGCCGGGCAATAACTGGTATAAACAATTGCTCCTTATTGTTCTGATAAATGAGCAAAGAATATAAACACCGATCCTACCGAACACTTTTCTTCGCAACATAAAGCCTTTTTTAAGAATGTAAAACAACCCAAGGTTAATGAATCTCTAGTAAGTGCCTACGAAACATCAATGCTGAATACATTGGGACTAGAGAGATAAATATATTAGCAAAGACAAGCCGGTAGACGAACAATGATAAATTGCACTTAAATCTTCACAGGCAAATGTTAACGAATGTTCACCTCTACCCTTGTACTATAGTGATATCCTATATGTATAAGCACGATCTCTGTGGCCCCGCAGCGCGCCAATGTTGTTTGGCGGTGGAGCCCCCGCGACATTTTTATCCGCCCTAGCTCCGAGCTTCATGGAATCAATTGAACTACCCCACGACCCAGCTAGCCATTGACAACCCCCTGGCCATACAATTGACCGATGACGCCACATCAGACCTACACGCAATGAATCTTTAAGCCCGCCAGATCTTACACATTTATCCGTCGATCGCGGTTGCTGCAGCCGCGACCCGTTGGACACCTCTTACCGTTGATATACGCCAACAACCACACCACGACTCCTCAAATCGCAGCAAACCTCGCGACCCAACCCAGAATATTGTCATACCAACTATTCCCGCACAAAGATGCTCTCTTTACCATTCATCACTCCCCGCGACGTGAGTTCACCACCATCTCCCCCGGCAGATCCATCCAACCATCTAACACCTTCCAGTCACACGAGCTCTGGTTCGGCTCCTCCCAACCACATCGTCCCACCTCCCCCCAGCAGTCTATCACCGACCCATCCAACCAAACCCGCCGCAATGCCACCAACACCTCCACCCACCGCGCCTTTCTACCATCCCGCTCTCCAGGAAACAGCCTCTCAGCCCTCCTAGCCGAAGAACGCTTATTGCGCGTGCGCAAACATAACATCGCAACCTTCGGATACTCATGGATCCGACCAGCAGGATGCGCAAAGACCATGCTGGGCATAAAGGAAGAAGAGGCAGAACGCGAAGAAGCACTCGCAGCAGCGCAGACAGAGATGGGCGCCATTGACGGGGAGGGAGTTATGGAAGATGATCTGGGGATGACGCATGGCGAGGAAGAAGAGGAGGAGCAGCAAGGCATGGAGCGAGATTTGGACGATGAGATTCCCGACGCGGATGACGCGGAGGGATTAATTGAGGAAGGGGAGGAGGGTCTTGAAGGTGAGGATGTTGCCGATGATGATGGGTATATGGAGCGAGATTTGGATGATGATATTCCGGAGGGATATCCTGAGGATGATTATGAAGATTCCGCACTTTATGAAGAGGAGGTTGATGAGGATTTCGATAATCAACCTGATCTGGATGCTGAGATTCCTTCTGGGGGTGAGGAGGGTCTTGGTATGAGTGAGGGTCCTAGTCGGGATTTGGACGATGATATTCCTGATGCGGCGGAGGATGGGTCTGAGCAGGAAGGAGAGTGGCAGCATACTGATACAGAAGATGAAGATGAGGATGAAGACGAGAATGAGAACGAGGGGAATTCGCTACGGCCTCGATTCACTGAGAATTTCAGAACAAGCACCCCGAATAGTCGGGGTGGGTTACCGCCGCCGCCGCCATTACGTCGGGAGCGTGAAACGGAGGCTCAGCGCCGATTCATCAATCGGTGGAGTGGGGGTGGTGATGCCCTTGATTCGAGCAGTATGATGTTTGAAGACGATGATCTTCGCGCTTCAGTTACTAGCCAGAGTAGTCGTCGCAGTGACTTTGGGCGGAGGTTCCCTCGACATGTTGGGGGTCCTCGTGATAGTCTCAACTGAGTGCGAGCTTGAAGCACGTATCATGGATTTCTGCGAGTTTGTGTTGACTCGCAACTTTGCATTTGGAGTTGATCTGACGGGACTGCTACGAGCGTTTTCGAGGTCTTGAACTGTATAATACTATTTTCTTTATGGCCACTATTGCTCTTTCTTGTACGATTCTTTGGTTTAGTATTGTCGAGTGACCAGGTAATGGAGGCGCCTCAGGGTTCATTAAGCGCTAGTCTCAGGCAGTTGAAATGTATCCAAGACAAATACCCCCAAGATATTCTCGAAAGGACGGAGATCAGCAATAATATATGTATCATTGATGATAATCAAGGTATGTAAAGATACACGTAGCAAAACACAAAGAGAACGAAGCTCCAAACGCCTTAGCCAAAGACATGCTGATAATAATAAACTGTATGTATGTATCACCGGGAAAATAGAGCAACCGGAACAATATCGGCCACGTCCATTCCACACGGGATAGAGAATTAAATGGCGTAGAAGAAGTCGGGGTGATATAAAAAAAGTCCTTGCAGCCCTACCCTCAGAAGAGCCACACGTAAAAGAACAAGAAGAAGACAGCGCAGATGAAACCAAGCCAGACCTTCCACCCAACACCAGTCCGTTCAGCCATGCGAAGCATGCGTTTCATATTCCCACGAAGTCGAACTCGGGTCCCCTCAAATGAGCTTTCTAGATCCGTCATGTGTGTGGTATCTCTAATTTCGTCACCGATAGCAATAGTAAGCTGTGAAAGACAGTCAGCCATGATCTCCAGTACAAAGGCCCTGCCTATTTCCCTCTCCCTCTCTCGCGGAGAAGCAGCAGCGGAGAACTTTTCCTTACATCCTTGAGCATTTTCACTTTCGAGGTAATACCCTCAACCTCCGCATCATTCTGCGATTCAAGAGACGAGAGCACAGCATCCGAGTAATGCCCCCTACCGCCGATATATTAGATATGGCTCAAAGAAGCGAGGCGAGGCGAAGCTCGCGTAAAGGAAAAATCCCCTAACTCACTTCTTGTCCGGCGTTGCGCTGCGGAATAACGTAGGCCCTGGCGAATTCCCATTCCCATAACCATTCCCCGCTGGACTGGCGTATCCCCCGTATCCATATCCTCCGGTCGGTGCGGGCGATCTGCTAGCCGGACGGGACTGGGACTCGCCACCGTATGAGTCGAAGAGGTTATTCGAGGGACGTTGGCGGGGGAATCTAGCGGGTTGTCTTAGCTTCGTTCTGGACAGGAGTCTGGATCTGGATCTCCAGGATATCCAGGATCTCCAGGACTCTTGGAGAGTGTTTGGTCAAGGAGAAGGCGACTATACCGTGAAGCCATGGCGATGGCGGGTCGTTGATGTGGTTCGGCGCTGAACCGAGCTTGTTATTGGGGATACCAATCGGTTTGTGAGTTATTGTGATGATTAACAGTGAGTCAGGGACATTGCGCGGTTCGCGAAACCGGCGATTTATTTGGTCATTTGGGTTGCTCCGTTTGATGCTTGCGGACCGGACAAAAACAGGTGGCCAAAGCGTGTTTGGGCTCGCCCGCGGCGTCTGCACGTGATGATGCCGTTATTGTTTACAATGGGCTTTGGGGGTGAAACAAAATAATTATGCGTTTTTTGGCTTGGGGATGAGGTCTGAATACGAACTATGGGATAATCTTGTTGCCAAAATTTATTTCTGAGTCTGGTTCATGGTGAGTGCTTGCGGGGACTTGGCATAGAGTTTTAGCATTGCAATCCAAGCATATTTATAGCCTACGTAACTACGCGCAATTCTTCTTACAGGTTTAAGAATCAGCTAGCACTCTATAGCTGTGGCGAAGCTAGTCAGGACCAGCCAAGGCATAACTGCAGATACTAGAATAAGGGGTAGAAGCGAGCTTCGTTTCATTGAATTCATAGTCAAGACCATCGCACGATGGCCATGACTTCTCATGTACGAGATGCTACCCTGAAGGGCATGCGAGAGAGCCTCCCTTGGAAACCATAGCGCCAATCCTCCAGTCCAAGTCCCATAACGTTCGCAGTTTGTCGTCAAGAGCAAGCGTTTAGTCGCGCATCTGGTCGTCCTCGTTGTCGTTGGCACCCTCGTAGTCCTCGTCATCCTCAGAGTCCTCCATCTCATCCTTGTTCTTCTCAGCCTCAGCGGCGTAGTCGATGACCTTTCCGCGCGTGCGGCGGCCGCCCTGGATGATGTTCTCTGAAGAGATGGGCTCGAGGTTGTTGTCGTCCTCGTCCTCATCTGTGATTGTGGAGATGCGTTAGTACGGATCGGCTCTGGCATTGTATCATAGTATGGCAGCTGATGGTAATGGATTGTTGATTGAGGGCTTGGGGGTGGGAAGGGGTTGGGGAAGTGGCAAATGCGATTGTAAGAGGGGTGGAGGGGTTGTCGCGTACCAACCTACATGATTATCGAGTTAGCAAGATGCTTTTGAGAGACTTCATTGTTCATCGCGGGAATATATTGGGGTACAACTCACCATCTCGGGCTCGTGGTCACTCTCCTCGTCACTGGAGTCCTCGACGATCTCATCCTGGGGGTCCTTGCCCTTGTCCTTCTGCTCGAAGGTGGCGTTGGAGGGGTCGTTGGTAGTGGCGTGGTCACCCATTGTGTAGAGAGGTGGTGGTGGTATAAATAAAGGTGGAGTGTGAAAGAATTGTAGAGGAGGTAGGTGATAGGAAAAGGATTTGAAGAGACGGTCTGCAAAGTGAGGTGTAGCTTGATCAAAACAAGCCGCAACTGTAAGGGAGGCCCCTCTCGATGTGATTCGTCTATGGTGGGACTAGGTGGGTACCCCGTGACAGTGCCAGCCCTTAGAGCAAAACATTACCCTTGCTGCGCTGTGGTTGATCTCAGGCAACAAGGGCCATTTAAATTGAATTCAAAATCTCCTTGGAGGCATATGAGAGAAGCTAAGGGATATGCAGGCTGAAGGCAGAATGAGGGAACTATACGAGGAGGCCAGTGTGGCCTAATATAGATTGGTCCGGTCTCATGAAGGTGTATAAACAACGATCACTGCCTATAATCTCGAGTTCATTGTCTATCAGTATGTAGCTATTACCAAATATACCTGTCGCAACTGATTCCATCAAGTCTCCGACGGCGAATGAGGGCGCAGAATCGCGGAGTACGTCATTGCGGACCTGGGTTGGGCCCGGGGTTGGTGCGGCCTATTACCTAGGTAGTCGTTGGGAGTTGATGGAATAAAGGGGGCTTCATGAGTTGCTGGTGAATTTTTATTAGGATATGTGGTTCCGTGCGATTCGTATTCAACTGCTGGAGCATAGCTTGATCATCTTCGACCGAATCTCGTGAAAGCGGGAACATACCTGAGGTATGGGATAGCAAATTTGATTAAAAAAAAGGGTATTTCCCGTATCGTCAAAGAAATTTACTGGCGGTATTTATGCGGCTCCGTTTAGAATCGGAATTAGTGATGATTGAAAACGAATCTAGTAGTGGTGAGTGGAAGATAAGGAAGTAGGTCGATGCAAAGCTGTAGTGAACTTCATCGCTTTACCACCCTCCTTTATCGCTTCCAGAAATGCTTGGGGTGGTAGTACTCACATCGAGTGCCCTTTTTTGATTAATAAGAAGTAGTCATAGTTATCAAGAAGCCCTTCAAGCCTGTTCGAAGTTCACTCAACATAAAAATCGGAGAATGTGTCATTTAAAAAGTAGGGAGGTTCATTGATCCTCTCTCAAATATTGTACAGATCCACGCCAGTAATAGTATATATCTACATTTCATGAGATGAGCGGTAAAAGATCAATGCCTCGCTCAAACGCCAAAGAAGACGATGCATTCAAGCATTTGCCTTTTGTTGCGCCTCCTCTTCAGCCTTCATCTCCAGCTCCAGCGCAGCAAAGTCTCCCTGGAAAGCGTTTCGAGCCGGCTCGAGACGAACATCCCAAACATCCTCACTACTAGGACCAGTCTTGTATTTGATCGCCTTCTTGCGATTGTGGTCCCGAATGGTTTTCTTCCGCAAATCATCTGACCACCCTCTAGTCCTCATGCAAAGCCAGAAATTATCCCAGTGCTCACTGCAAGAGCGCATTTCTCCGTATCGATAAACATTGACGAATTGGCCACCAAATGACTGGCAGAAAAAGGCATAGTCGAAGGCTTGACGGCAGGACATGGTGTCTTGGTAGAGGGAGTCGGGTGCGATGGCTGAGGAGGGTTGGTCTGGAGAAGCGCTTGCATTGGTGGCATTGGATCCGGATTTCTGTTCCTGAAGTTTCTTGGCAAATGTGTCTTCTTCTTCGCGCAGGCTAGCCAGGATCTGACTGAATTCCAGTTCTGCTTGTTGATCCGGGGTCAACTGCTTCGGAGGAGGAGCATTCTGTGGTGGGGCCTCGGGTGGGTTCGTGAATTGTGTTTCATTATTGCTGTCCTTTTGAGGACTTGATCGTGACCACCACCCCATCTTTGCGGAGGATATTGTGAGAATTGCTTTTGATTCGCGACGCAGAAAGCGACGGCGCGGTTTTCCGCCAAAGGTGTTCGCGATCACGTGATAGCGGACACTGATAGCGCGCGATAAGCCGATCGCGCTTGCCTCCAGTGATCCTACCTGAGGTACTATGTATCTATTCTTTGGATTGATGAAACCATGAGATGGGAGATGGAATCCCCGGGTCAAGGGATAATCAGTAGTGTGAAGTAAGAGTATATCATAGGTAGTAGATTGGTACAAGTTTATGACCACCCTTTAGTTAGGACAGCTTCTCAGCATCTAAATAGCTTTGGCCTTTGGGACATAGTATTCGGGGTATACAGGTAAAAGAGTAGTAACCAGTACGAAATATCTGAAGGCTTTCAAGTTTGCACATTGGATACAAACTTATGTTTCATTATACCATATATGATCTGGCTCTGGCTGCTATCGACTGATGTGATCGCACTTGGGCGACATTACCTTACGTACGGTCGATTTACAGCGATCGAAGTCTTGATCATCTTTCTCTTTCTCTTCCCGAGCCTTTCCTGGATATTCTAATACACGCGACTGTTAACTAGAATCTCTCCAGCAGTGCGAGCTCCGCGGCCTTGGCCTCGGGCTGGCTTTCCGCCGGGGGTGGAGACCTCCGCCACGCTCAGCCACCAGTGGCAGTGGATGCTGGACGCTGCTCGATTCAGTTAGACAGTTGGGCGACGTCATTATCCTCGACTTGCAATGATCGATCTTGATTTCGTTCCCTTCCTGAACTGTTTCTGGCCATTTCAGGCCATTTCAATATGCCACTGCTAAGATGAGACCAGTGGTCTTTCCAAAAAAATCTCCTTGGAGAGCTGTGCCAACCCCGCCCTTGCCGGCTCGGGTTCGGGCTGGCTTGCAGCCGGCCGACTGGGGGTGGAGACCAGCTCTACGCACCGGTGTACGCTCTAATTCCTCGATCCAGACAGGGCATATCAATCTTGCTGAGGGCGAGGGCATTATTTATGTCAACAGTGAGTATTTCAGCTCTCAACAAATTTGGAGGGGCACTAAAATTATCCAGATATCTTCCCACACAGGCTTCAATGGCTCCTGGGCGGCCCTCTCAGTCACATCCAACCTCTCGAAGGAATTCTGAAGCGAACCAACCACCCCCATCTAGCTGCTGCGGATCCTACGCACATAGTCAGATGCGCATTCCCTCAGAACCAGACCTTAGGTCTCGAAATCAAGGAAGTCGTCACGCGATACAAAGAAGGAGGCGCTTTCGTCAAGTATGCGCGCAAGCCCGGTGTCAAGGATGAGGAGATCCAAAGAGCGATCAAAGAACACCTCCGCAAAAACCCCATTCGGCCATGGTTCAATCCGTTCCAGAGGGCAGATGCGGACTTGGTTCGTGGGCGACCATGGATTGAGGATCTATATCGAGTCCCTAGCGCATCCTTGAGAATCGAATTCCTTCCAAACACAAGCGAGGCGCCAGCTATGGAGCTAACACAAGAATCTCTATACACACTCTTTCGTCCGTACGGAAAGTTGCTGGATATTCAGCCGCAGCCTTCGGACTCGAAAATTGAGCCGCGGTATGCCACCCTCCGCTTCAGCCAGCCCAGGTTCGCGGTGATGGCAAGAAATTGTCTGCATGGCTACATCGTTTCGGAAGAAGAGGGTGGAGGCAAGTCTGGCACAAGGTTCAAGATTAACTACGAGCGCAAGATCAAACTATCTATGATCAAGGACTGGATTTACAACCACCCCCGAATTGTGATCCCTGCTCTAGCAGCTTTGGTTGCAGCAATCACTGTCATTATCTTCGATCCCATTCGGACCTTTTTCATCAAGATGAAGATCAAAGCTACGCTTAATACAGAGGACAACGTCGTTCTGCAGTGGATTCGCCGACAAGCCAGTAAAGCCAACATCACCTACTTCGGACAGCGCAAGGCGGACCCTCGGGGCCTCACGGCTATTTGGGAAGATCGTCAACAAGATATCACCCAACTACAAGCTTGGCTGACTGAGACCGCGGAAACTTTTATTGTTGTCCATGGGCCACGAGGCTCGGGTAAGCGAGAATTGGTTCTGCATCAGGCCCTAAAGGACCATAAGTACAAAATTGTCATCGACTGCAAGCAAATACAAGACGCCCGTGGAGATACTGCCAAAATTTCCCGTGCAGCGGCTCAAGTTGGCTATCGACCCATCTTCTCCTGGATGAACAGCATTAGCAGCTTCATCGATCTGGCTGCACAAGGAATGATCGGTACGAAGGCTGGTTTCTCGGAGACCTTGGATGCCCAGCTGAGTAAGATCTGGCAAAACACCGCGGTGGCTATGAAACGAGTCGCTCTCGAAGGAAGGCGAAAGGATGATAAGGATGCTAGTATGGGTGATGATGAGTACCTGGAGGCTCATCCCGAAAAGCGCCCTGTTGTTGTCATTGACAACTTCCTTTACGATGCTGAGGACAGCGTTGTTATGGATAAGCTTACCGAGTGGGCAGCCGGATTGACTACCTCGAATATTGCTCATGTCATTTTCTTGACCACTGATTCTTCGTTTGCAAAGTCCCTTAGCAAGGCACTTCCGAACCAGGTTTACCGCACGGTTGGTTTGGGTGACTGTTCCCCTGAGGTGGGCCGTCGCTTTGTGCTGAGCCACCTGGATACCGAGGGATCAGATAATAAGAATGAGCCGAAGACAAAGCGAACGGACAATATTGTCGGCTTGGATGACTGTATCAAAGTGTTGGGTGGCCGTGTGACCGATCTCGAATTCATGGCACACCGAATCGAGGTTGGAGAAACACCTCAAGGTTTGTCGTCTCCAATGTCAGCCACACTTGCGGGGGCTAATGTTAATTCTTTTATTAGCTGCCGTGAACCGCATCATCGAACAATCTGCCTCAGAAATCCTTAAGATCTTCATCTTAGGCACGGATTCGGTTACACCCCAGTGGAGTCGTGAGCAGGCATGGCATATCATCAAATCCCTGGCGCATTCCGATGGTGCTCTGCTTTATAACAAGATTATACTATCGGACTTGTTCAAAGAAAACGGCGAAGCGACAATTCGGGCCTTGGAGCAGGCAGAGCTCATCTCTGTTGGCTCCGTCAAAGGATTCCCGCGGTGGATCAAGCCGGGAAAGCCTGTTTACCATGCCGCATTCCAG
Organism: Penicillium sp. G339; assembly: GCA_027569595.1. NCBI lineage: Eukaryota > Fungi > Ascomycota > Eurotiomycetes > Eurotiales > Aspergillaceae > Penicillium > Penicillium sp. G339. The sequence goes on along the minus strand of JAPDFJ010000055.1, from coordinate 47,578 downwards.
CGTCTTGTCGAAAATAAGACCTTGGAAGGCCGCCTTGATCTATTAATACTTGGGCAACTGATCAGCAGCGAAAACAAGGGAATAAGCAAGTATGAGGAAGAACTGCAGCTGCTTGGCTCCCTGCCGAAGCATCCTCGGGAACTCACATCGCGCATTGAGTGGCTTCTGGCTAAGATTCAAGGCTCGCAGGCAAAGATTGTTCAATATGAACATGATAGTTCTGTGCTGAAAAGAATGCTGCAGAGTGAGAAATAATATGTGGTTTGTAGGTGTGGATATACTGCCAGTGTATGTATGTACTACGTTTTGATGGGGGTTAGTGATTTTGTGAAGCTTGTGTTCATAACTTGAAATATATTTCCCTTCTAGTACCAGTTCAAAGTTTGTATCCAACATGAGATTCTTCCCGGTCGGGTGCTCCAGTAGTAGCCAACCGAATAGATACTCTTGTACTTGATTATGTCGAATACATCCCGTCTACGCTTCACCATAAAGCTGTTCGGATACTAAGAAGCTGTCCTAAACAAAGGGCAGTCACACTTATGCCTACCCACCATCAAGCGAGCGATCATCTTTTGAGCCGAGGAGTCTGGAATATACTCTATTTACTCTCTAATTTTTGTTGAAATTACTTTTTCTTCTCGAATTGTCAGGCAATTTCCAGCGGTAGTTTGTGGCCAGCCCGGCTATACTTAGAATGTCTCAGTCCTGCGCATTGATGAGCTAAGCAGAGGAATTCCACCTGACCGAATTCCTCTGCTGCGCCTTCTCCAACACTGACCCGTCCATAGAGATCCGGCAATGGTTGATTTTTTTCATTCTTGAGTATTCTGCGTGTTCAATTGCATTCTGAGCCGTGTGTGGGCGCTGTTGAAATCGGCGTAGTGCCACGATCGGCACTGTTTGTCCATTTCCTCTCTCAGAGCACCCTGTCGCAACCATGGCGGACCATTGGAAGTACGAAATGTCATCCAACAACCTAATCCAGATCGTGAAAGATGGCTTGTCTGGGATGTCCTGGAACATTTTCTTCGCAATCGTGGTGTTTTCCTGCATCGCGACTCGGATCATCAGTGGATTCCAGAGCCGGCAGCGTGTCCAAGATCCGTTGGTGCCTCGAGCCTCGCGATTGGCACCGTACTGGTTCCCCTGGTTTGGCCATAGCGTTTCCTTCACGTGGAACCATGCCAGTTTCTTTGAATCACTCAGGTTGGTGATGAACTTGGATACTCTTATACCATCTTCTCGGTCGCTAATCAGCTATCAGGGACTCCATGAATGAGTCTGTGTTTGGCGTCTATCTACGTGGGGAGACCCACGATACTGTGGTTTCACCATCAATGATCAAGACTATCCTGTCTTCTCCTAATACTTCGAGTACTCTTGCGCTCGACCAGGCATTGCAAAATGTGTTTGGCAATCGCGGTCTAATTGACGCCTTACAGCAGACCCGCAACCGGGAAATCAGCGACGATGTTCCTGCTATCATTAATAAAGAGTCATTCGTGAGTGATGCTTCCGTCGCTATCACCGCTTTGATCAAACGCAATATTCCAAACTTTGTGAGCTTCAGTCGAAGCCTCGTCGATCAAACCCCATGGGAACGCGACAGCCAAGTATCGCTAGCTGAAGAGAATCAATCGGTGTGTGAGGCAAACCTCTTCGCCCTCGTGAGAAATTTTGTGGGCCACAATATGTCCACCTTCCTGATGGGCGAGGCCTTTCTAGAAAACTTTCCGACGGTTATCGAAGATTTGTGGAAACTTGATAGCAGCTTCGTCTCGTTGTTTGTTGGTATTCCCCGCTACGTTCCTACGCCCGCCGTCTCTGCGGGACATGCTGTGCGCGACAGACTCATTCATATCACATCAGTCTTCTACCACGCATTTTGTGCCTGGGATGACGGTATCGATCCCGGGATTGAGCTTCGTGAGCTCGACGATGTTTCCGAGCTAGTGCAGCAAAGGATGCGGACATTCCGAAAACTCGATCTGACTCCCAACGCGAGCGCTGCTGGACACTTATCTTTATACTGGGATGTGATTGAACACATCACCAAGATCACCTACTGGAATGTTCTTCATATCTTTGCCGACAGCGCGCTTCTTGAGGAGATTCGGAAGGAATTCGCCCCTTACGTGAAATCAACCCGGCCGACTCGCCAAGAGACAGGATTTCCCTTTGATGAGCCTCCGCGTCTCAGCCTTGATCTCGACAACGTTCTCGAGTCATGCACATTGTTGAAGGCATGCTACTACGAGACTATTCGCCTCCATTCCGGCGGCATCTCTTTCAGAAAGCTGGAATCGGATTTGACCCTGACTGAGTCGGCGGACGATGCAACTGAACCTTGTAGTTACAAACTTCGCAAAGGCGAGAAAGTCATAATGCCGCATGTGGCTTACCAGACTGATCCCCGACGCTTCTCGAATCCAGACCAGTATGATCCGCTTCGCTTCATTGTGACAGACTCGACATCTGGAAAAAAGAAGGTCAATGCAGATGCCCTTGGGTCCTTGCCGGATGGGCTGTACGGCTCCAAGGATAATAAATTCAATGAAGGGTCTATCCTGGCTTTTACTGCAAGTATTGTGTCTATGTGGGATATCACGTCGACTAACGAGAAAGAACTCAAAATCCCCAACCACAAGGCGACATGGGGTTCTTTCCAGCCGTCAAAAGAAATCAGGGTGAACTTGAAGTCGAGTGTTTAAGCTGCTCGCCCTGATGATTCAAATTTATATCGAATCCAAAATGCATGTCTCCATAGAAAGCGTCTCATAGTATCTCTTTTATATACTTATCATAAATGTTGCAGAATTATCATTTCTCCACAAATGTCTCGAATCTAACCAGATACGATCTTCTACTGTTAACGCCTTCGGTGAGAGAACAACTCGCCGAGCCCGAGGGGCCGAGGGGCAATCATTCAACAAATCAAATATGCCTGCCTTGACGAACAGACAGCAAATTAATTCTGTATTCCACATTTTCATGAGTCTACAGCAGAACGAGCAGAACGAAGGTGGAACGCGGGGTGAATGGCACGGAATAATATCCGGTCGGAGTTAGCCCGAATGACACCATCCACTCAGCGAACGAGCATATATAAGCTCCACTAGCTCCTCCAACATCATCAATATCATGAAGGCGCGGATTGGCTCTCGGAAACAATCTTCACCGCGGATTTCTTAAACGTCTCAATATGCAAAATGAAGCAGACCCCAATGGGGACTACGATCTCGCCACGCCCATAACCTCGACCTCGGGACTTCGCCAGGGCCTAACCTCCTACGGCGACGCGCATTTCTCATTATTTCTTCGAAAAGTCTTCATCAAAGCACTCGGGTATTCTGAAGATGCACTCTCGCGTCCGATAATTGGCATTATTAATACGTTTTCGGGATTCAATCCTTGCCATGCCAATGTGCCGCAACTTATTGAGGCAGCCAAGCGCGGTGTGCAACTTAATGGCGGGTTGGCAGTGGAATTTCCAACAATAAGTGTCCATGAGTCATTCTCGCATCCGACGAGTATGTTTTTGCGGAATCTTATGAGCATGGATACCGAGGAAATGATTAAGGCTCAACCATTGGATGCTTGTATCATGATTGGAGGTTAGTAGATGTGTTCTTTTTCCCTGCGTCTGCCTATATATTTCCTAGTGTTTCCCTTACCCGAAGACAAATATTGATTTGAATCATTGCTAATCTATCTAGGCTGCGATAAAACGGTTCCTGCGCAGCTGATGGGCGGAATATCTGCTAATAAGCCGATTCTACCTCTCATCACCGGCCCTATGATGCCGGGTAGCCACCGTGGCAAGAGGATCGGTGCATGCACCGACTGCCGCAATAATTGGGCCGCATTTCGAGCGGGTGAAATTGATGTCGAGGAGATCTCCGAAATTAACGAAGAGCTTGCCCCAACAGTAAGCGCTGCCTAGGAGTCAAAACCTATCATGCAATTCGTCCCACTAACACAAACATATTTATTAGATTGGTACATGCGGTGTTATGGGTACTGCTAGTACAATGGCCTGTATTACTGCAGCTTTGGGGATGATGCCTCTTCGCGGTGCATCTGCCCCAGCCGTATCATCCGCAAGACTTCGAATTGCTGAGGAGACTGGTGCGAATGCAGTAGCAGTGGCAAAATCTTCCACTAAACCTCAGGATATCTTGACAAAGGAGTCATTTTTAAACGCCATCACGGTGCTCCAGGCTATCGGCGGGTCTACGAATGCAGTAGTCCACTTGCTGGCCATTGCCAATAGGCACCCTCAACTCCAAGGCGTGATCACCTTGGAAACCTTTGAAGAGATTGGAAAAAGAACCCCGCTCCTGATCGACTTGAAGCCAAGCGGAGATAACTATATGAATGACTTCCATAATGCTGGGGGTATGTTAGCATTGCTGCAAGTTTTACGGCCATTGCTTCACTTATCTGCCATGACAATCACCGGGAAAACACTAGGCGAGGTCCTAGATTCGGTTCCCTCCCAGAAATTCGCATTTGAGCAGGATATCATTAGGCCATTAACAAATCCTCTCTTCCCCTCGTCGTCTCTGGTTGTTTTGCACGGCAACCTCGCACCCAACGGAGCAGTCCTCAAAGCATCAGCTTCTAAATATCGGAACCTGCTCACACATACCGGGCCCGCCGTGGTATTTGAAAACTCCGCAGATTTGGCCAAACGTATCGATGATCCCGCTCTTGAGGTCACGAAGGACAGCGTATTAGTGCTGAAGGGTATTGGGCCAATTGGCAACCCCGGTATGCCCGAAGCTGGGCTCATCCCGATACCAAAGAAACTTGCATCCACAGGCGTGAAGGATATGCTACGGTTATCTGATGGTCGTATGTCAGGAACTGCAGGAGGAACTATCATCCTCCACATCTCACCCGAAGCCGCGATGCCAGATTCTCCTTTTGGAATAGTCGAAACAGGCGACATGATTACATGCGATATCGAGCGCCGTCGGCTTCACCTGGATATTTCGGATGATATACTTCAATCTCGCATCTTGCAACGCAAGCAGGTCCAGGAAGCCGAAACAGGGCCGGTGCGAGCGAGAAAGCAGAAACGAGGCTATCGTGGGCTGTATGAGCGATCGGTGAATCAGGCACACGAGGGGACTGACTTTGATTTCCTCACGGCTAGTGGACCTGTAGATTGAGAGTGTATATAAAGACAGAAATGAAGACTTTCTGAAGGTTGCCTGTTTGTTGTATACATTTGTATACTTGCTTGCCCTGAACCCTACTTTCCCAATCGGGCTGAATCCCTTGGGGGCGCGTCGCGCGCGCGTCCCCGCCGATCACCTCCGGACACCGCCAGAGGGGCTTGAATTGCGATTGAACCCCCCAGGATTTGTTGGTCCTGTGATTTCATACGAGAGTCGTCCACGAGTCTTGTTTGCAATGAGCTCGGACACCGTTCGCCCTCGAGGGCGCCCAGCCCGTAAGTCGCGTCGTTATGCGATTACAGCCCACGCAAGTGTCTTCCTGCTAACCACTCCATCACCGTTTAGACACGCCCGGGACGACAGTCTTGACATACACTCCCGATGGACGACGGATCATCACCGGTGGTTCGAATTCGGCCATTCGCATTTACACAGTTGACGAAGATGGAGAGCCACAGACCGTTGACGACGGCATGGACGGACATGTCGGCGTTGCTGCGACGGTAGGAAAGATCACGCCCCAATGGATATAGCGAGTGTCTAACAATTTGGAAAGAACAAATACTTTGTTATGGGCAGTGAGGATGGAAATGTCTGGCAGTACGATGCAGTAACGGGCAAGACCGGGCCCATCCTGACACGATGCGCGCTTCCAATCAGAGATCTGGCTCTGTCTAGAGATGGGGAGTGGGTGGCAGTGGCTAGCGAGTGAGTCCAATCTGAGCCACGGTGTTAAGACAAGAAGCTAATGTTGCTGCTCAGCGATCTCTCCGTGAAAATTGTCAAGGTCGAAGATATGTCGCAGATCAAGTACCTCCGTGAGCAACAGAAATCCGCAAAGCACGTCACCTTCGATCCAAATGGCCGTTACATAGCCGTATCCAGCACGAACGGTCTTCTCTATATCTATTCATTGGCCGAGGAAGAGCCAGAGCTGGTCCACAAACTTGATGGGGTGATTCGACAACTTGAGCCGGAGTCCGAGGGGACATCGAGAGCCGTATGGCACCCCGACGGCACCGCCTTTGCTGTTGCAGAGGCAACCAGAGATGTTTCTATCTACTCCATTTCTGAATGGAAAAAGGAGAAGACTTTCGCTAGCGGACACACCGGGGACATCACCGCCCTCAGTTGGTCTCCGAATGGAGCTCTTCTGGTTTCGGCTGGAGCTGACAAGCAAATCGTGCTCTGGGAAACCAAGACTCAAAATATCTTGCAGCGTTATGACTTTGGAAATGTCATCAATATTGCCTGGCATCCAACCAAGAATTCTCTGTCCTTCACCACCTCGGATGGTGAACTCTTCATTCACGACAATTTCGTCCCCAAGAGCCATGAAGCTCAATTACGGAAGCCCCTACAGGCCGCTCCTATCTTCCCTGGGCCACTGACTGAGATCACCAATAATGTGCAACAGACACTGGCAGATCGATCTAGGGAATCGACGAAGAAGGTGGCCCGAGCAGGAACGCCTGATTCATTGGATGACATCCTAGGTGGAGATGAGGATATGCGAGACTTTGTCGATGATGACGATGGTGCTGGCTATGCTGAGGAGTTGAACCTGTACGGCAAACGACCGAACGGCCATCTCGATGATCTTGATGGTCCTGACAACAAGCGTATCAACTCGGGGGCTGTCCAGCCCAAATGCCACCCGCCACTTCAACCTGGTAGCACACCGTGGGCTGGCAATAGGCGGTATCTCTGTATGATCTCCCGTTATGAAATGATTGGCCTTTACTTACCCTACTAGGCTTGAACTTGACCGGTGCTGTATGGACCGTTGATCAAGAAACACATAACACTGTCACTGTGGAGTTTTATGACCGCGAGCTTCATCGAGACTTTCACTTTACCGACCCTTACCAATACGACAAAGCCTGCCTGAGTAAGTGGACAGAATCATGGCCAAAGGATGGATCTAACAGATACAGATGATAACGGAACGCTCTTCTCTAATAACCCATCCGATGGTAGCTCTGCTACAATTTTCTACCGACCGCATGAGACGTGGACGACCCGAGCAGACTGGCGTACTCAACTGCCCGAGGGAGAGATGATCCGAGGTAAGAGACTCCCAGTCTATTTATTTGGTACTATTCTAATTTATATGGCCAGCTCTCGCTCTGAGCGAGTCCTACATTGTTGCCGTTACAACCAAGGACTACGTACGTGTGTACACCCTCTTTGGCACCCCTTTCAGAGTATATCGGCAGAAGAGCCAGGCCGTGACATGTGCCGCCTGGCGGGACTATATCATGACCATTGGAAACGGCGCCGTGTCAGCCGATGGTCGGCATGCGACATTACATTACACTGTTGAGAATGTCAAGCGCGATGAGATCTGTCAGAATGAGGATGTAGTTGCTCTGCCCACTGGGGCTCAACTACGGAGTGTTTTCTTCACCGACACTGGTGTATGTATCCCCTCGCCCGTATCGGCCGTTGTTTGCTGTGGAACCGCAAAGCTGACCATATCTAGGATCCTTGTGTCTACGATTCAACTGGTGTGCTGGTTGTTCTTCAGCACTGGCGCACACCGGGACAAGCCCGATGGGTGCCTCTTCTGGATACGAAACAGATGTCCCGTCTCGCGGGTGGTCGGAAGGAGGAGACCTACTGGCCTGTCGCTGTTGCGCAAGACAAATTCCACTGCATCATTCTCAAGGGTGGCGACAAGAACCCATACTTCCCCCGGCCCTTACTTAGCGAGTTTGATTTCCAGTTGCCCATTTCGAGCAACCCGCCAAAGGACTCCGAAGAAGACGGAGCCGACCGCAACGAGGGCAGTCGTTTTGAAGAAGGCTTCGTCCGTGGAAGTCTCCTCCTGTCACTTTTCCGTGACCTTTTGGGTTCCACCAATGCCACTTCCAGCCAACGTGCGGAGCTGGCGCGTAAGGAACTGGAGCTCGACAAGACTCTGCTGCAGATGCTGGCCATTGAATGCAGAGAGGGAGAAGAGCGCGGCATGAAGGCACTGGAATTAGTTAATCTTATGAATGACCGCAATGGCAAGATGGTTGAGGCCGCAGCCAAGGTCGCAGAGCGCTACGGACGCGGCGTGTTGGAGAACAAAATCCGGGAGCTGGCAGAGCGACGAGTGATGGGCATGGAAGACGATGATGAACTGGCGTGAAATTGGAAATAGACGGCCTTGAGGAATACCACGGAGCACGAAATTATAAGTCAATTCGAACTTTGATTAATAAAATAACCCCGTAGAGCCGTTTTATTCGATCTCCAAAGGCTATTGTATACCCGCGCGCTGCGATTGGCCGCAAGTCCAGGAAGCGCAGACCTCCGTCCGCTTCTCCAACTTTCCCAACTTTTCCAACTTTCCCATTCCGACTCTTCAACTCTCTCACCTCCTCCCCATGGCATGACCCTCGCCACCCCGAATCTGCGTCCCGGCAGGATGCCCAAGCTGGCCTCAACCTCTCGCTGTCTTCGCCTACGGCCGCTGCAGCCGCAGCATCCGTCCACCACGGGCCGCTCATTCACATTCACGCCGCGCCAACCACTTGCCCACCCACGTCATGGCATTCTCCACGAGCCCTGGCTACCTCCAGCCTCACCAACGCCTCTCCCGGTAGCATATTTCTCTCCAACACGGGTGCGCAGTGAAATCGACGGTCTTAACAACGGGCCGAAAAGCGACGACCACAAGCCACCAGACGAGCGAGTATTGAAGCTGGGCAAGAGTGAGTAATAGAGAAAATGAGTTGTCGTGACGGCTGAAAGCAGCAAGCTAATTGAACGTTCTTTAGCTTTACGAACACTGTCACCTCTCCTTCCTACCATTTTGTACAACACACTCTCCCCGGAGATCCTTTCTCCCAGCGTCAACCTCCACCTCTTCCCATCGACCCACCCACATCTCCCCACCGTCAAGGGTCGCACACTATATCGCGCAGCACTATGGACAGTACCCGTCGCATGGAGTAGCGTACCACTAGTCGGCAACGTGAAGCTACAGATCCTAAGTGAGCGAATAGTGCGCGCGGGAACCCTTCTCGATCCGGAGCACTGCGATAAGCACGACTGCGGCGACGAACGACTAGTTGTGCGATGGAAAACAGAGCCTCGTACAGATAGTCGGCCCTTCCATGAACCACGCGATTCGACAAATTCCAATGACGGGAATGCGGCTGCTACAAGTGCCGCATCGCAATCACATCATCATCTTTCCTCTTCAAAGAACGGGACAAATAGAGGTCTGAGTAAACTTCTCGGCGGCGAAGAGCCCATTTTCAAACTTTCCAAAGAGGAGCAGTTTACTGGATTATTTATTTTCTCTTTTGATGAGGAAGGCCGTATCTTGACGCATACGATTGAGCACGCCGATGACGCGAATGGCTGGGACCGTACCGCTAAGTTTGTGACCTTGACTGACTGGCTTATTGGCAAGGCGCGTGGATCGCTTGACCCAGCACTGAATCCAGGATTGGCCATGGAGTCATGTCATGGTCATGGCTATGGGCTATCGCCGAGCCGTTCGCGATATAATCGTGGGCGCTCATGATCCCATGTATGCCTGGACCAGTCTGATATTGGATTCTACGAGCCAAGATCAAGGCTCGTCCTGCAACATCCCTTTTTCTCTGAAAGAGCCAAGTTCCTTTACTAATTGGGGAAAGCCCCTCTGGTTTCCCGTCATTCAATATTTTTTGCGATATTCTATGATCTTTCCTTTTTGCTACTTTGATCCTCGGATCTAGCGAGATCTTGGAATTTGCATTTCATCACCACTCCTCGCATTTGCAACTTCTGTATTATACCCTATGTCAATACTAGACACCAATATTACCACTCTTATACTTGATCATGAAATGCGGATAGCACTCAGTAAGCTTGTTGGAGTACAAAATCCTATCACATTGTTCATACGTAACATATCATCTCTTGGAAGGCTTCCTGAAAGCCAGCTTCTAGGCCAACCCTAACCAAAACAACAACAAAACAAACACGAAAACGAAAAGCACTCTATCAATGCACAAAAATGCAGATGGAAACAAACACCGCAATCCACGCAGAAATGCCTCAATATGGTACCATCTCAATCAATCCGTTTTAGCACGTAGAGCCGGCGATTTCAACAATGTAAAGACACCCACAGAAACAACCACCATCGCACCTCCACCAACATTATAAGCTGCCTCACGACCAGCCCACCAGAAAAGTGTACAAAACAGAATCGGCCCAGTAGCCCGACCGGCCTGGCCCCAGCCTCTCAAATGACCCATCACAGCACCACGGTCCGCGTCACGCGCCTCGAAACTACCAAGACTCTTGAGTCCCGTCACAACAGTCGCACTAGTAACAGCCAGTAAACCGCCAGCGGCATACAGACCCGACACGGTAGAAACACGAGCCAACAAGAAGAACGAGATCGCACAGGCGATCACACCAACTCGCATAGTGACTAGCGGCGGAAGACGACGAACAACCGTGCCTTGAAGAAGAGAGGCAATGAGACCCATAAGGGAAAGGAGTCGGCCATTCAACGCGGCAGGGCTGGCGGTTGTAGTTCCAGCATAGAGTGTCGTCGTAAGGAAAGGGAGAGAGAATTCCAAACCAGAGAAAGGAAGCAAGAAAAGAAAATGGAGGGCATTTAGAATGGCCGGATTGTTCGTCTGGACATGAGAAGACTTCTCCTTCTCCTTCTCCTTCTCCACAGAAGACTTCCCAGTCTTCACATCTCCATTTTTCTTCTCTTTCTCCCCCTCCCCCTCCTCCACCACCTCCTGCCTCAACGTGGTAAACCGCGGATGCGTCTCAGGCAAACAAGTCCAAAGATAGCCCGTCTCAACCAAAACAAACCCAAGCGAAACCAGCGCAGCCGTAACAAACGGATTATTCGCAACAACATCCACAGAACCAAGGGCAGCACCCATCAACGGACCAAAAGTAAACGCAACACTAAAACAAGCCCCAATCAGCGCCATACTAGCACTCCTCCTGGACTCATCCGTGATATCTCCAACAATCGCATCGGCAAGTTGAACATTCGCCTCACTAAGACCACCCACGACGCGACTAGCCAAAAAGGTTCGGAAATCTGCCGCAATCACCCACAGCGCGACGCTGCAGATATTACCCAGCATCGCGACCAGTAGAGCGGGTCGCCGGCCGTAGCGGTCGGATTGACGACCTATTAGAGGTGCGGCAATGGCTTGGAGGAGGGAGAAGAGGGAGCCTAGGGCTCCGCCTAGGAGGACAATGTCATAGCTTGAGTCGATGGGGCGGGCGAAGGCGTTTTTGTAGGCGTTTAGGTAGTGGAGGATGCGATTTAAGAGGGAGGATGGGGAGGGGTCTTGGGCGCGGTAGAAGGTTAGGAGCGAGGGGAAGAGAGGGAGGATGAAGGTGAATGAGATCTGGTGTGGGAATTGTATTGGTTAGCTAACTGTTAACTGTCTTTCTGGGTGTGGAGGAAGAATGGGTGGTGGATGATTCTATTCGTACCAGGTCCAGGAGCAAGGAGATCATCAAGACCTTCAAGACTTGTTTTCGTTGGGCGCCGGCGATAGCCATTGTGAGTGCTGCCGCCGGCAATTGGGGTGTGTGGAGAGGGTAAAAAGAGTGTGGAGGGAGGGGAGTTTACAAGAAGAAGAAATGAGGAGGAGAAGGAGGAGGAAACAATGAGATAGCAAAAGGTGGCTGAAGTAAATAGTGGAGTCTACCTGCGTCGAATTCCTTGCCTATCGGAGTTTAGCTGATCACCTCATTCTTCCCGCCCCAGAACTAAAAACGTAGAATACATGATGAACAAAAAAACAAAATCTGGGGAAATATGCACGCTCGAGAAAATAGTAGATGAGAGTACACTTTTCGCGAGAAATAAATCACACCGGAAAAGAAAATTCGTGGCTTTCGTGGATCCGTGACCGTGACCGTGACACCGGACCAAAAAGGGAGAGAAAGGGGAAAAAAAAAAAAGGAAGAAAAGGGCAGTAGAGGTGACACAACATGTCCATCAGCAGAGACGCTTAATCATCATCTATAAAAAGAAACCTATTGCTCGCCGGAAGGTGTGGCAGCAGCAGGCGACCCATTCGCTCCTCCACGACCACGACCGCGTCCACCACGACCACGGCCTCGGAACTCCCCACGACCGCGTCCTCCACGGTTGCCATCGCCTCGACCACGTCCACCCTGGCGACCATTGCGGTTACGTCCGCCGGCCTGTGCCTTGGCTGCAGCTGCAGCATCGGTGTTCTCGGGGTTGGCAGGGGTCGCTTGGAGACCAGTGTCGGTCTCGGCAGGGTCACGAGGGACATTCACCCAGCCATCCGTAGTAGCTGAGGATGTCATAGAAGCGGGATTGTAGGTTGTTTCAGCGACAGAGTTGCCCGCACCGTCAACTAAGGTCTGGGACGGGGGTGCCAATTGATCGGAAGTGGAAGTCTGAGCGGTCTCCTGGACAGCGGCCGCCGAGCTGACAGAAGTATCCTGAAGCTCGGTCAGGCCAGCGTTGACGAGGGTTGGGTCCGAGGCAGAGGTGTCCTTTGTCGCGAGCTCGGCAGGCTCAGCGGGGGCGAATCTGTTGGAGGCCTGCTTCACATCTCCGTCTGGGGGGAGGCAGTTAGCGCAGAGTTCAAGATATAAACAGTGACAGATAGCACTTACAGGTCAAATCCAGTATATCACCCTCAACTCCCGGGACCTTTTCATCCACGCCATCAATCAACTTGATCATAGAGGAAACAGCATCCTGGTTTCCACCGTAAACCTGGTACAGAACACCTTCGAAAGCGCGGCTCTCCAGAGCCTCTGCGTCCCCATCGCGCCGGCTGTTAGCCGCAGCACACAGGAACTTGCTAACAGTAAGCAATTGCTCGCGCAGGACCTTGGCAGTTGTCTCCGTCGCGTCGGCGATAGCATTTGCGCGAACCGCCTCCAGCTCTTCCTGGTGAGCCTTCTCAAGAGCAACCTTCTGACTAACTAGTCGCTCCTCATACTGAACAGTCACCTCCTTGTAATGTTGGATTTGTTCTTCGATTTGCGAGATTGCGGCTTGAAGAGCAGGCTTTTTCAAGGCCTGCGCCTTCTGGTCGGGGTTGATGATCTTCTGCTCCACAAGCTCATCAAGTGATTTACCCTTGTTCTCAGCGAGGATAGCGTCGACCTTGGCGGTAGCATTCTAAATAGCAGTAAAAAACAAAAGATGTCAGCAATCTGAGATGAACCAGAAGCCACACTAACGCATCGCATAGATACGAGATGGACAGATAACATACCAGCTTCTTCACCGCATTGCGAAGGCTCCTAGAAGCGCATTCAGTCAGCCTCAGCGCATCGTTCAATGTAATCGCAACACCAACTTTTGCAGTTCCTTCAAGTAAGCGGGTTCCGAGCCAGCAGTCTCCGATAGAGGGCTGTCGAGTTCAGGCTTGGAGGTGCTGGAAGCTCGGGAGGGCTGCTTCTTGAGCTTGTCTGGGTTCTGGGCGGAGGCGGGAGCCATGATGGAATGTGATGTGACACAGCTTCTGAAAGTTAAAATTGGTGATATTCGTTTCTGGACAGGGAGAGCACATACGGAATGGATCGAAAGCTGTTGGGTCCTAGAGGAGGATGGAGATGTGAGGAGGAAGAGAGTCGCAGAATCGATGCGGGTGGAAGTCGCCCGAACCCTTTCCTGATCGGTGGCCCACTCACTCATCGCCGGACTACGCTACAGCTGCAAGTACACGCCCTCGTCCGTGATAGGTTCAAACATTCAAATTTATTCTTGAGGAGGGGGGAAGGGTTGGAAATACAATCCCCGGGTATCATTATCATTATCGCTCTTGCGCCATTACGCCAAAGAAAAGCCCATCAAATCACACTCCTCGTATCAAGAGGCTCCAGTCTGCCTCTGCCTGCCTCCCACCTGAGGCACGTGTTTGTGTCTCTGCCTTATTGCTTCACTCTCAACCCAAAGAAAAAAAGGCTGAAAGGTGGTATCTAGTTCATATCCTCCTGTTTTATCCTTGGAACTTGCGTAGAGATTTCTAAAACAAAGACACTTGGCGTTAGCATCCAGACAAGACAACTCGGATTGAATCTGGATAAGGCATCAGGTCAACACGCACCTCGGTAACCTTGCGGACAGAATTCGCAGAGATATTCTTTTCGCCCGACTTTCGCGATCGAATCGAAGCTTCGCGCATCAAACTAATGGACAGTAATTAGCATCTGCGGTGTAATGGAGACGGTTGACACGGAGACTATGCACTGCGACCGGGGCAAGACGGTTCGGGGGGAGGGAAATTCAAGGCGTACTCTTGCATAAACAGCATATAGTCCAGAAATATCTATTTAGTCCCTCGGGACTAGCAGTTAGCGACCAATTTACAACGCGTTGGGGGAGAGCGAGAGAGTCGCGACGCACCAGGATGTCGGCATTCTTGCTCAGACTTCGATTGGAGTGCGCCTTGACAATGCGCTTGACAGTGCCTCGAGGGTAAAGTTTCTGGGTTGCCGCCATGGTGCTGGGCAAGATCAAGTTGCTGGGAGGCGATGTAATGGAGGAGGGGATTGTTTACTTCTAGCTTGAGAGATGTGGGGAGTCGATCTGATTGATTATGTAATGCTCTATTATATCCAAGTCGATCCAACACCGAGTATGGGATTTTATAAACCACCAGGGCCGTGATATACACCAATATGTGCAGGTCGGACTCTATTGAAGTCTTCGGCGAATCAATCGCCACGCTGCAATGGCTGCTGCCGATCCCAAGGTCAAACGCCAGGCAACGAATACGTAGATGGCTACACGCAGCCGCTGGTAGTATCCGCGCAGCATTATGCCAACAGCGTACGAGGATCCGTCTGGTGCTCGATCGGTTGGGCCATAGAATCTACCAACTCCAAGACCACCGATTCCAACTTCATTATCGTCGTGCTTGGGGGTATTCGGTGTGACTGGCAAAGCGGCCGTCTCGCTATCCAGTGCCGTGTCATTCGGGCGAGCGCCCGATTTTACCATGCGCGCATTGCGTTTACGCAGATTATAGGTTAAGACACTAACAATCAGTCGCAAATCTGGCGCGGTGAAGGTGGGGTATTTCCACTGTTTAACAGCAGTATGGGGAGGCAGCATATCCAAAAAGTCGGCCAAGATACCGAGGGTCAGACCCCAGAGTAACAGAGGACGGCTGAGGTCACCGGAATCCGCCTGGTTACTCAGACACCAGGATTTGAAGCGCTGAACCAGCGATGCCTTGTCACTTTTATCGTCTGGGACGAATCCTGGGATCGAGGTACACTGCTGGGACTCGGCAGGGAGTAGACGAACGGCCGAGAATTGCATCCAGCCCAGCATGGACCTTACAGCCAATCGCGTCAGGAACCCGCCCTGTCTCGCAAACCGTTGGGACATATCCACGTGTTCTACTGTGCGAAGGGACGGGGAGAGGAGTGCGCGCAGAGGGATCCAGTGCGTGGAAGCCACCTCGGTCGGTTGTAGTTTCAGCATCGGGGAGTCACTTCGGGTCGTGATAAAGACGAACGGGCAAAGAACCATCAATCTAAAATGATGAACGATATAGTTAGTCAATTGATCAATCAAAAAGCCACGATATACCAGTGATAGCGTAAAAACATACGGCACCGATCCCCAACTAGTCGTAACCACCCGCTCAGGCAGATTGCCCACACTGATACAATCATTCGTAGTCAAATCCCAACCAATTTCCTCGGACGCCTCCCGAATCGCCGCAGCCTTGTCATCCACATCCTCAGGATCTCGCTTTCCCCCAGGCAATGCGACATGCCCTGTCCATCGATCTCCTGGTCGCGAGGCGCGCTTGATGAAGAGGACCTCCGGATCACCATGCTGAACCCAAGGCTGCGCGAAGAACTCGTCTAGCCGCTGATCGACGGGCAGAGAGGGATCATCAATATCTGCGGAGCTCGGCCAGTGGTCGTATGTCGGGCGGACGCGGAGGATCAAGGCGACGGAAGCTCGTTTCTTGCACAGGGGCGGGTTGGGGACGTGTGGATAAGGCCGCCGATGGAGGTCGGTTAGGACATGGTGAAGGTGAGGGGATAGGTTGGGTGGGGGATTTTGTTGTGAGGACTCCATTGACAAATTAATGCTCTAGGAGGGAAGAGGAATGGAATGTCGGGAGTCTTCAGCTCCTCGGCTCTTTTTGCTTCCCCGCGGAACGGCAGACCGCCGGGGGAGAGGATTACATACTCAGATCAGATCTTCGGGCAGTGGAGTGTTGGGTGGAGTTCCAGCAGTCCAGTAGATCTGTCATATTAGAGTTGGTCGATGGTGTCTTGCTAGGAGATGCTATGATCTATATTAGATATACTACATATATCATAGCTTGGTGAGTATGATTACCCTAGGGTAGGTTCTTGAGGGTATCCCTAGGATATGCCGATCTCGGCACACTATATGCGAGGAGGAAAAAGAAAAGAAAAGAAAAGTGACAGATGGCCTCAGAGTGACTGCTGTAGAATATCATGACTTAAACCCTAAACCATACCCTATATCCCCTAACATACCCTAACCTAGACCTAATATAATAATATAATATCTAATAGACTACAAACTACACTTTTACCCTTCTACGGTGGACATGATTGGCTGCTTGCGGTAACGCAGCTCAGCCAGCGATAGGCGCACGTGCGACTGCGACTGCGACTAGCTGCAAAGCTACTGCAAAAGTGCAGCTGCTTTTCCTGCTTTTCCTGCGAGCTCATTTCGTTTTCTGCTTCTGTTTTATTTCTGTTTCTGTCTGTGCTGAACCTGGCAGGAATTGAATTGAATAAGACCACCAGATATCCTAGGTAATCCTAGGTCCTGCTGTTCCTTTTCCGGCTTGCTGCTCTCCCGCCACCCCACCCTCCGCATCATCCAAGTGACACAGATTGCCAACCCGTCTGCCTTCCCCCTTCCACCCCGGTTTGAAGCACCATGCGCTTCGGAAAGACCCTACGGAAGGCCCTGTACCCGCCCTGGAAGGGCAATTATATCGATTATGCGAAGTTGAAGACCCTGCTCCGTGAACATGATGTCACCGACGAGGCCGACGATGGCAGCGACTCCGACAGCAGTCTCTGGACCGAACAAGATGAAGAGGCCTTCGTGCAAGAGCTTCTCAACGTGCAGCTGGACAAGGTCAACGCCTTCCAATCGCGGACCTCGCAGCAGCTCCGGGAGCGCACCTCCGCCTGTGAGGCCAAGCTGCGACCGCTGGCCCCGGTCGCCGGTCAGGAAGCCCCCGGCGACGGGCCCGAGAAACGGGCTGTCGCCTCCGAGGTCCTCCAGGAGCTCGATAGCATCACCAAGGAGGTCAGCGAATTGGAAAAATACAGCCGTATCAACTTCACCGGCTTCCTCAAGGCCGCCAAGAAGCACGATCGCAAGCGCGGCGCTCGGTATCGCGTCAAGCCCCTACTGCAAGTGCGCCTATCTCAGCTACCTTTCAACTCCGAGGACTACTCCCCACTGGTCCACCGTCTGTCGGTGATGTACTCCTTCGTGCGTGAAACCCTCAGCCAGGATATCGTTCACTCAAAGGAAACGGAACGCGGCTTTGGCCGAGATGTTTATTCGTCCTACAAGTTTTGGGTGCACGCGGACAACGTGCTCGAGACCAAGACCCATATTCTGCGTCGCCTTCCCGTCCTCATCTATAACCCGGGCACCTCCAAGGACGTGGAGACTCTCCCGGATGACCCCACGATCACTTCTCTCTACTTCGACAACCCCCAGTTCGACCTGTACAACCAGAAGGTTGCCCGAACCTCGGAGGCGGGCTCTTTGCGCTTGCGCTGGACTGGCCAGCTGCAGGATAAACCACCCATCTTCCTCGAAAAGAAGATTGTCACCGAAGATGACAGCAGTCGGGAGGTCAAGGTGCAGCTCAAGGAAAAGCACATCAAGGAGTTCTTGGACGGCGAGTACCACTTGGACAAAAAGGTACACCGGATGGAAGATATGAACAATGGCGAGTCGGCCGAGGCCGAGTCTCTCAAGCACGATGTGGAGGAGCTGCAGTCCTTTATCAAGGACAACAACCTGCAACCGATGCTCCGGGCCAACTACACCCGCACGGCGTTCCAGATCCCAGGAGATGATCGTATTCGAATCTCCCTCGATACCAACCTCGCTTTGATCCGGGAGGATTCCCTGGACCGAGAGCGCCCCTGCCGCGATCCCGCCGAGTGGCACCGAACCGATCTCGACGATGCCGCCGCAACGTACCCATTCAATGCCGTCAGGACCGGCGAAATTGTCCGTTTCCCCCACGCTCTATTGGAAATCAAGTTACGCGGTAAGGCTCATGATTCCGAATGGGTGAATGACATCATGTCCTCCCACCTGGTTAAGGAAGCACCTCGCTTTTCCAAGTTCGTCCACGGTATCGCCCAGTTATTCGAGGACCACGTCAACAGTTTCCCCTTCTGGCTCGGCGAACTGGAGAATGACATTCGTCGTGATCCGGAAACCGCTTTCCATGAGGAACAAGAACGACTTGCCAAGCGAGCGGAGGAGGATATGGCGGTTGGCAGTTTCCTCGGTGGTCCCGGTAGTCCCAGCGCCAACGCGTTCTCGGGATCTCCCTTCAATCGATGGAGTGACCCAGGTACTCGATCTGGCTTCCGTCGACCCTCTGGAATGAGCGAAGGGGTCCCTGCTACACGGCCGCGTATCTCCGTTGTTGAACCCGAACATCGCGATGAGCAACCGGTGCAACCTGAAGAACCAGTCGAGGAGTCTCCGACATCATCCCATTTCTCCACGCTCCTGCAGTCCCTGAGCCAGAAATTCAAGGACTGGACGGGACAAGAGGGCATTGCACCGCCATCGGGCGTTGCACTACCACCGGGCGTTCGTCATCCAGGTATCTGGATTAAGGATGCGGGACCTGTCCGCGTGGAAAGTAAAGTGTGGCTAGCCAACCAGCGGACATTCATTAAGTGGCTTCACATCAGCATCCTGCTGTCAAGTTTATCCCTGGGGCTGTACAACGCTGCCGGAAAACACAACCGAATCGCCCAGGCCTTGGCCGTCGTCTACACTTTCTTCGCCATCTTCTCCGCCGCTTGGGGCTGGTACATGTATGAGAAGCGCGCTCGGTTGATCCGCCAGCGCAGCGGAAAGGATTTGGACAATATGGTTGGACCTCTTGTGGTGTGCATTGGTCTGGCCGTTGCGCTGGTCCTGAACTTTGCCTTCAAGGTACACCTCCCCCTTCTCTTTCTTCACATTTTCGATTCGCTAACTCTGCTTCAGTATCAATCATTGATGAACCAAGCTCATCAAGCACCCCCCGTCGGAGTCCCCGTCCACAACTCGTCTACGTTTGGTGAGTCGGCAGCCTCATGGAAGCCGAGCTACCACGCGCAGCAAATCCTGTAAAACAAAATTGTAGCGTGGGCGGGTCCCTTCGGGGAACTTGTTCTGGATATGGATTCTCTTGGCTTTGTGAATAGATTCTCGGGCATGACGTTTGTCGGGTTGTGATTTTGTTTTGGAATTTGCATATATGGAGCGGAGCCACAAGTGTACTTTTAAATAGCTTGCATCAATGGCAATAGCCTTCAGGGAAGGGTCCAACCTAAACCAGCATAAGTATATGATAGTTACTATGTAGTATAATTCTAAGGTACTGCAATGACGAACTGTGGGGCTGCTGACAAATTGACAGCCGTTGATCCCGCAAGCACAGAGCAGTTTAGTTTATAGCAAAAGCACCTTCCAAACCCAAACCCCTCCTTCTCCCTCTTTCTGTCCCTTTTCCCTCGTTTCTCCTCTCATCTCTCTACTCTCAACTCTCTCCTCTCATCCCGCGCCAAAATGACAAACTTCAAAATCCAAATAATCTCCGACACAGTCTGTCCCGTACGCACCACCCCCATCCACCCAGTCCAACCCAGTCCAACCAACTAATCATAAATAGTGGTGCTACGTCGGCTTCAGGCGCCTATCCAGGGCAATAAAAAGCCACAAATCAAACAATCCATCCGATACATTCACACTTATTTGGAAAGCATTCTACCTAAACCCTTCCTCGCCCGTCTATCCGGGTCGAAACAAGCAAGAAATGTATAACCAGAAATTCGGCGCCGAGCGTGTCTCCGCTATGTTTGCACGCCTTTCTTCTATTGGAGCTAGTGATGGGATTAATTTCTCTTTTGGTGGTAATACTGGCTCCACGCGGGATTCACATCGCGTTATTTGGTTTGCTGGGGAGGAGGAGAAGAAGCGGTCTTCTCGCGCTGATGCCGGTGCTGACGGGGAGGAGATTGGCGGAATCCAGACACGAGTCGTGGAGAATCTATTCCGGGCATATTTTGAGGAGGAGAAGAATATTACTGACCGCGCTGTTTTAAGTGAGGCTGCTGTTTTGGCGGGATTGGATGCGGAGGGTGTTCGTGCGCTGCTTGAATCTGACGAGGGCGGGGAGGAAGTTGATAATGAAGCGGCGGCGGCGTCGAGACAGTTGGTTTCTGGGGTTCCGTATTTTGAAGTGCAGGGGAAGTATGCGATTGAGGGGGCGGATGAGCCTGAGACATTTTTGGAGATTTTTGAGAGGGTTAAGTTGGATGAGTAGTTAATTTTTTTTTCTTCTCTTCTTTTCGCTGGGTTGGTCTGGGTTGGTATGGTGTTATTTTTATCTACCGTAGTAATACTGTCTCTATCTATGTTTATGTCTATGTCTATGTCTCTATGGTTATATGGTATGGAGAATAGTCCAATCTAAAAGGTGAATTGGTAATAAGAGCAAATATTGCAGGCTCGACAAAAGAGAGGGAAAGAAATATTTCCACCGTCATCGGATGCCTATGTGCTCATGTCGAGGGCATTATTGGCTGGCCATGGAGTCATGGATCTATGATCTCGGCGGTGTAGTCAAGGCCACTGAGTGCCAAACGAATGCGGCGACAACGAGCGTCTTGAGGAAAACATAGGATAAAACGCCCAGAATGCACGGTGAATCATAAGCCAGGAAAAGCAGCAAAAAAGCAGCAAACATAGCAAAGTGGCGGAAGATGAAGTAAGATACAAGACCAGAACGGGCGCAAAAGATACAAACAAAGCCCAAAAACACCAATGGCAAGCAAAATAATCAGGGGAAACATGGGTACTGGATATCGATATCGACCAATGCCTCAACTTCAGGTCAGGTCATCTGATAGTTGAGTGTTGAGTGTTGAGTGTAAATAGGTCGTGGTAGTTCATAGTAAGTCATAAAGGTGAGCTCGTTGAAGACTAAGCAGTCTTCTGCGCGGACACCTGGTGCAACTCATACTCCGGGACATAGTCAAACCAGTCAGTTTCCGGATTATACCGATAAGCCTTGAAATCGACTCCGTAGGGCTTGGGTTCCAGCATATACAGCATGCCCATGGGGACATCGAGATCGGCAACCTCATCGCGCTTCAGGCCGCGGAAATAAGCCAAGAGGACACGTGCTGTGGAGCGGTGGCTGACGAGGAGGACGTGGTCAGTTGTGCGCTCAACTTCAACAATAACGGTCCGGAGACGGTTGATGATGTCAAGGTAGCCCTCTCCGCCGGGACCGGGGTACCGATAGAAAAGCTTGTCCTTCTTGCGATGAGCATACTCCTCCGGGTACTGCTCTTGAATCTCCTTGTAGGTCATGCCCTCCATCTTTCCAGAGTGGAGTTCATCCAGCATGCGCATCTGCTTCACATCGTATTCCTCTTCATTGAAGTACTCTACAGTCTGGACAGAGCGCTGCATCATCGAGGACCACACGCAGAAGTTGCGCGGGCGATCACGGGGGATCCAGGAAGGGTTAGGGGGCGTGCTGTCACCTGGACGAGGGGGGAAGTGCTTAAGCAGATCCTTTTGTCGCTGGTACAGCTCCCATTGCCGTCGCTGGTGGTCAATGAAGCGAGTCATAGCCTTGGCAAAGCGCTTGCCATTCTCACTAAGACCAGAGTCTCCGCCGATGCGGCCAACCGCGTCGTCCTGACTCTCGCCGTGTCGTGTGATCCAGATCTGGCGGGGAGATAGGTTGAAGTTGAGCAAGTAGTAGACGACCTGCGAGGAGAGGAAGCCATGTGTCTGGTGGGAGACGACCTTGCGGCCAACATCAATCATCTGGATGTAGGCCATGTCATGCTTCTCCTCGTATTCACCCAGTGGCACGTAAGATCTCTCGTAGAGGGCAACACGCTTCTTGAAATCCTCCAGAGCGTCGGCGGGGTCCTTCCCCTTATAGTCTGGTCCAGAGAGCTTCAAGCGCATATTCGCCTCCAGCAAGTCCTTGTCCACGCAGCTACTCTCCAAGAACAAAATGCCCAGCTCGGGGCCAGCGCGCTTGCGAATGTGGTCAACGATAGCCTTCCGACGTTCCATGGTGCTGTTGGTCGCGTCGAGAATACCGACGGCTCCACCATCATCCAGGATGTACTGGAGCAGCTCATCAAGGGTATCCAAAGCCACCTGCTCGCGAAGCTTGACAGCACGCTGGTTCTGAGGGTCGAAGAAGTTTGCAGTCTGGTCCATGGGCTCCGGGGAAGCTTCCTTAACTGCCTCGTCGTCTTGAATCGACTCGGCGGGGCCAGCATCGATGGAAGGAACCACGGTACTCCCTTTCTGCGAGATAGACTCGGGCTCTTCACCGTTGACAAGGATCTTGGCTGGAACAACCGGAGGCGGGAGAGGTGCGTCATTCTCGCTCTCGGGTGGCGAGGCTTCATTCTGGTTCATAGTTCCGACGCTGACGCTCAGTCGACGCACCGAGTCAACGAGGTCCTTGTGGATGCTGGGGTTCCGGCTCTTTTCATGGCCACGGTCGAGTTGAGCTGGCGACGGTGACCTGCCTGCGGCCACACGGCGACGTTCACCGACGTTGAAGATCTGAGTATCATGCTGCAGCCAGTTCAAGTATCGAGCAAGCTTCTTGGTGATATAACTTTTGCCGCGAGCCGGAAGGCCGACCATCACGATGACCAGCTTTGCGCCGACATCGCGAGAAGCAATGCGGCCATCGGGAGAGACCTTGGACTTGGTCAAGCCGGGAATATCAAGAGTAGTTGCTCGAACTCGGCTCGGGGTGCCGGGTTGGTTGTTGAGACCCGTACTGTAAGAGGAAACATGTTAGTCAAGTCTAAACTAAACTTAACCCCCCCCTCCAAAAAATGCTTGTTTTCCAAAAGGGCAGGACTAAAATAGAGTCGATCACCCAACGGGACAACACGGCTGAGCTCTCCGGGTAAAAGAAAGCAAAACCTGGGGCAAGCCCTATTTGGCTTCGCCCGGGGAGAGCAGCGTGCTCCGCCGAGGGAGCACCCGAGGCAGCCCCGGTGCAGGCACAATCACACGCCGATCAACTGTAACACCTCTCATAGGCTGAAACGAGGGATGTTCAGGCACAGGATTGCCTTCGGGAATTGATGGACGACTAGGAAACGAGAATCACTTACATCTGTGGAGACGGGGGAGCGGTAGAAACCGGAGTATCAGTAAGGGCTGTTCCGACTCCGCCCTTGGGCACCTGCGATGTTTTATCGGAATGCAAGTCATTGCCTAGCGCTCTGCCGACCACGGTCTTCGCAGGAGGCATCAAGCTTCCTTCTTTCCCCGTGCCGGCACTAGCGTTGGAACTGATGCCGTTGGCGCGTTGGTTCATATTCCTCTGATCGCCCAGCACTGCAGGATCTGGCGACGAGGTCGACGTCATGATGGCCGACCGCGCGATGGTGGAATGTTGGGCTATCCCCTTCCAGGGGGACCTGTTGTTGCTCTGGAGGTATCTCTCAGTCACCCTCGAGATGGGGAGGGGGATTTATAGTGAGGGACTCAGGATCTGATGAAAGGGCCTCGAGGGGAACAAAGTGGGGAGGAAAAAAAGAGGGCGGGCGGATGACTCAACTCCGGCAACGTCACTCTTCAACTATAGACTTCGAGCAGCAAAGGAAGTGTGAGGTTGCACGCTTTGTGTGTTTTAGTGAATCAGGGAATTGACAAATGCTGAAACTGTTGGCTGGAAAAGGCTGTATGAACTGTGGATGGTGGTTGAAACAGGTGGTTAAACTGGTGGTGGGATCTGGTGGGTTCTGGTGGGATCTAGTAAAGGAGGATCCTTCAACATCAAAGAATATCGAAACACCTTTCAACGGTGGCGCCTGGGGTGAAGGGGATGTCAATGCACAAATATTCCAGAAGCGAGCCACCCCCACCACGCTCAATGAAGTCACTCCCAAAAGCTGTGGGCGATCGTCGAGTCCACTCTCTATGTGGCTTGGTGGATCAATGGGGCAAGGTGGCCATCTTCAAGATGATGTCAATGGCAACAACAAATCTACAACAGAAATAGAACACAGGATTGGAGTAAAGAGATCTATATACCCCCGTCCAGAAAGGAAAGGAGACATTGGCAAGGAAGGCCTAGAGAGACTATCGATGCATATCTCCTTTTATTTTTCAAAGCTCCAGCCTAGAATGCTTGGCTGGAGTCCTCTCAGGCTGAATCGACACGGCGGAGCAGTCGCCGAGCCTCCATCCCTGTGTACATCAATACATAGCTCTGTGGCGCCTTGATTATCCACCGAGATCCACTGCATGGTCCTCCTCGATCCCCGGCTTGGCTGTCGAGATATCAAGTCCGCCATCCCTGTGAACAAGACTGGGCCAAGCCAGGCTGCAGAGAGGCGAGCCTCTTCATGCATCCCACTGGATTCCAATTCCAATCAGAACGCATCCGACAGGCAGTCAATTCTGTTCAATTCTCGGGACGCCTTGTCCAACATGCAGTTCACCGCTCGGGCCATGGCCTCCCTTTCCGCGGGACATACTCGGCATCCTTGGCGGCTTCACGGATGTCAGCACAGCAGATCGGGTTCCGACCAACTGTAAGCTACCGTGCAGTCACGATGATCTTCCTCACAGGTCGATATCCGATGGCGTGGGACGAGTGGCTTGGCACTTGGCGGTCACGCAGGGGGGTCACACACATTATCCACCAAACATCGCAGCAAGAATGGCGGGAATCCTCCATTGTACAGTGTAAATAAGATCCTGCTGATGTTGGAACTCTCCCCCTCCCCTTTCACTGGTTCAGAGTCAGGGTCAGGATGATCAAGCACACGTATGCCGCAATACTCAGCGCCGTCAGGATCACGACCGCGTTCCCACTAGTCCGGAATTTATGCCGGTGGATGCCATCTTCCCCTATTTCAGAGTAAAACTGGCGATTGCGCTGGGATCGACGAAACAGCCCGATCATCAGGATCCCCGTCCCGTAGACAGCGAATAGCGCGCCAATACTATAGAACTCGGCTGTGAAGATCTTGGGAACGGCCAGCGAAAAGGAGAATAAGGAGAGGGCGGTCCGGACATAAGCCCCTTCAAAGGTGCGCTGCGCCGCTCGTACTTCGACGATTTCTTCGGCGGTCAGCACAGCTGAGCGGGCTCGGTGCATGCGAAGATGATATCGATCGGCCGCTCGTCGCTACGTCTGTCAGTGAGTTGCTGTGAGGGGGTAGAATGAAATCTAAATTCTCACCCACCTCGAACATGATGTCGATGTCTGCCCAAGGTAAGATAAATTAATGTTGACGAAAACTTGACGCGATCATGGGGGATGAGGGGAGGGGCGTGATGTTCCACTCACGTGGACGTGTCCCTCGCTTCGGTCGTTGCTTTTTCTGTATCGATTCTGTGTTTTTTTGTTTTGTTTTGTTTTTCACTTGTGGCTTTCTGGTTTGGGCCGAGGTCTTGGTAAGATGGCTATGTCTAATTCAGAATATCCCCCGGGTCGTGCTTCATCCGTTGTTTACTCGCTTGCAAGTATATATATCCACAGCAGCCTAGGTAGTATTAGTACATTGAATATTCCTTGAGTAAGTCTTGAAAATGTTAGCTACCAAAAAGTAGAAATTTCGACCACTACTTGCTTTAGCCCTCGGATCTTCTCTTTCAATTTGATGATGTGATCAAGGAATCACGTCAAGATGTCGATATACACGCAACTGTACACAATTATCCTTATTATTCTATCCGAATCTGAGGTCATATAACAAAAAACTGCGCTTTTGGTCTTTAACAATGGAATGGCGCAGTGGTTAAGCTCACCGAATTCCTTCGGGTGCCCAGGTTCGAATCCTGGCTCCGACGTTGGTCGGAGTGGCGCAGTGGTTACCGCGTTCGGCTGCTATTTCCCAGTCTTCCATTGTTTTTGTTTTTTTTTTATTTCATTCTTATTCTTATTCTTATTCTTATATCGATCTCTACATGGCCTCATTTTGTTTGAGATAAAGTCCACCCCTCCAGTAATGTCCAAACCAGGCTGAAGCTGCCAAGCGGCCCCCAATTATGCCTACACTAAATTGACTCCGCACCTCACTACCATCTCGATGTGAATTTATAAATCATTTGACCCTCAGATGCTCTACATTCACCCGTGTGACTACCATAAACATGTTAAATGACCTACCACCAGAAGTACTCCGGCTTATTGGGCGCAATCTCCGCCCTAAGGAGATTCACCCCCTAATATTCACCTCACATCGAATGTACAACGTGTTTCTACAAAGCCTCTACACCGACGTGACTCCACACTCGCTCGAAAGTTTCATATCTGCCGTGGTCCGAAAACCGAGACTGGCCAGCTATATTCGGTCCCTGCGAGTTCTGGCCTGGAATAGTACAGAAGTCGACGACGACGACGACGACGAAAGAATCGAATTCGATGACGATATTGTCCGCAAACTTGTTAGTGAGACAACCGGGTACTCTGAAGAAGAAAAATCGAAATGGCTAGAAAGCCTCAGGCGGTCTAACGTCGATGCTTGGTTGGCATTGCTTATTCCTCGATGCACCGGACTACGGAAAATCGGACTAAACTGGTCGTACCATGCTGACGAGTATGTCTTTGAAATGCTAAAAAAGGCTGCCGCCAATGGAGGGGCTTGGTTTCCACATCTCGAAGAATCTTATATGTCCTGGTACGATACGGAGAATTCAGTCGATCCATGTTATATGAGTCCGTTCTTCAGATTTCCATCGGTACGCAAAGTGAAAGGCTGGAAGGTAGCGGAATATCAGGATAATGAGGAGCTCGATGCCCAATCAGCCGCCATCGGGGAGCCCAGGGAGCGTCTTCCTTCTCGATGCTCTAACGTAACGGAAATAGACCTTACACACAGTAATGCCGCGGAGGGAATGCGAGAATGGGTCCAGGCCTGTAAAGCATTGAAAACATTCCGGCTCATTCACGGCGACGGATCGATCTCACCTGATACTTATGAGCCACGCAAAGTTTTCGAGTCGCTCTCGCTGCATAAGTCCACATTGGAGGCTATCTGGGTTAGCCATGGGTATAACCAGAGGACTGAAGATAATGAATATCAGTGGATGGGGTCATTCGCTGATTTTACTGCGTTGAAGTTTCTTCACGCCCACCTGATCAACCTAGTGGGATTCAGCGAGAAAGATGGCCCTGCAAGAAAGCTTAGCGACATACTTCCACCCTCATTAGAGACATTATATCTCATGTTCGAGGAGGAGGAAGATTTCAGGGGAATCCTTCATGAGTTGGCAGAATTTGCTGTCTCGGAGAGGTTCCCCAAAGTGACTACGATCTATCTTGAATCCTATCACGCGTTCAAGAAGCCAGAAAACGTCACGAAACTTGAATGGACGCTGCAGAGATGTGAAGAGGTTGGAGTTTCGTGCCAATTTCATGCTGCGGGAATGTTACGAGAGGTTGAGGTTCGGCAGAAAATTTGGCCCTCCAATGAGGCGGAATACCTCGACGATTACTGAAAAATTGAGAGGGACTATTGATCAAATTCAGTAATGCCCCAAAGGAACTTGTTTGATTTTGAGTTGACCTCTGTGGGTGTTTCGTGACGGTTTTGTGGGACTATTACCTGTTTTTATATGACTCTACGTCGTATCTCCTTGGTATTTGTCAGTGTTATGTGTGGCGTTTGGACGGCTCTTGTTTCCAACGGAGGAAACACTTGCATAGCCCCTACGTTCTAAGTTAGGCTGCACCAGGTTATTGAGATTTGAACCAGATAGAATCAAATCGAATTGAATTGGATTGAATTAAAACTATCTGAGAGAGAACTTTGAATTTAGATATCGGTGGCTGTCATAGCCCTAAGTCCACTGGACTGCCGTGGTGCCTAGGAACCAGCTAGTATTCGTGTGCTTTCACTATATCAGGCCATCCTTATGTACTTATTTTACTAACATGTCTTTCATTTTGTGGGCATTTAAGGGTATAAAAGAGTAAAATACAATTATTTTTGCAAAAGTATTTAGTGATGGGCCGCCATTCCAAAAATGCCTCCGACTAGATTCTAGCCAGGGAAGAAAATCGGCAAGACAGTCTCTCAGGGGTGACTGCACCCATCCCCTTAAATCCCCTCATATGAGGGAGTAGATCATTTAATAGGGATTTGCCAAATGAGATAAGATGCCAAAACAAGTTTTATCTCCAGCTTGCTGCCTAAGTGGCACTAGAAAATAAAAATATTCACAGGTCTCACACAGCCGAGTATCAGTCACATTGGACAACCATCAATCAATGACTAAAAGTCATAGTAGCCAGATTCAAAAGAATAAGGGAAGTCTGCGCCTAACTTGTCCTTTTGGTTCGTGCAATCTCCAATTGCTTTGAAAACCAACCACTGCAGGGATTTTGTTAGCAGAAGTACGGATTTGTCATTAAAGAAACCGACTCACATCAACATTATTCGTCTTTTGGCCGTTCATCGTACTGCCAACTTTCAATTCACAAATTGGCAAGTTGAACATTTTGGTGGTGTCCACCTCTGGCCAGTCCTCGAGCATCTCTTCCGCCGACCAATCCTTTAGGTATCCCCCAAGATTTTGCGAATTGATAGCCGCATTGATGAGAGCTTCCTGATTGGGTAGATCGAAGTCGTCCAGGTTGTCGATATTTGGAGGCTTGTCAATAGGGAAACTCGTCATCCCGTTATTGTTAGATGTCTTGGCCTTATGGAAGACGTATGCCACATCATCAATGCATGTATAAGTTGTCTCGAAAGTAGACTCCCAGTCAATATCACAGGGCTTCGTGCCTTGAACCGAGTCAGAAAGTTTAATAATAAAGACATTTTCCTGATACCAAGCAGATGCCAATGCACCGACGTTCACTTTCTTGCCATATGCACCGGCAATTTCCGCAACGACATCGTTAGTGTGTCCCTCGACAAATGCTCCATCTTTGAGGAGATTAGGCAAACTTCGGTCTTGGTCAGAATACCAATCAGCATTGTAGGCATCATTGTCATGCCAAACAGGCTTGGCATATAGATCAATGCCCCATGTGTTCACATATTCGCGCAATGTAGCCGTGATATCGTCAATGCGCTGGGTAATGGCATCTCCACGCAGGATCATATCTTGGACCCTCCTAAATGCCATTAGCCTGTGTCATATATTCTGGAACATGGGCCACTTACTTGGCATTGTCATCAGTTGATGCCATATTGGCAAGTCCAACTCCAATAGTGGCCATGCCAGATCCAAATCCTGCCATCGCGCTTCCACCAGGGAGAACGGCGCCCCAAGCACCCAAAAATCCTGCAGCGATCACAAGTGGGTTTCCAACATCAGTCTGTACAGCTATTAGTCAAAGATACCTTTTGAAAATGTTGGTAGAAGCTTCACTCACGCTGCTTTCGTCCACATGTGAGCTAAATTGATGCATAACATTCGTGGCATTGTCTCTTGCATAGTCTCCACCCTGGAGGATTCCTTCCTGTACTGCCGTAATCCAGTCCGAATAGTGCTTGATGGAGCGCATGAACATAAGCCACATTGGGTTCAAATCGGCCATATGGCAAACCTCGTCATCGGGCTCGACGTCATCACATCCGCCATCTCTGTTCATGACATAGTCAGTTGTATTCCCACGATACATGAAAGAAATTCACTGGAATTCAGATACTGACGAGCTACAACCCTCATATCCTTTGAAACCTTCAACCCGGTCTCGGAGCGCGTCCATGAAGTTCTTGTAGTTGCTAAACGAAGGGTAAAGTCCGGCACCGCAGGGTCCATCGGTATAGAAATTATTGGATCTAAGATTTCCTCAAAATCAGCGTCTCTCAACAGAAAATCATGAGGGTTTTGTATCATTGACTTACTGGGCTACGAGCTCGCTTCCCAAACCAGCCTCATCCCATTGGGCCTTGTTAAAATTGGATGAATCGCAGAACTTGGAGTATTTTTCCTTGGTATTCTCGTCGTCTCTTTTAGTAATATCAGTTCCATGACTTCCCAATTTACCGAAAGTCTCGAGCCAAGTGCCGCTGTAGGTAATGACCTTGTCTGTTCCCTTGTTAGAAAATAAAATAGCAACGGGGCCGGACGCTCCTAGTTTAAATGCTGCTTCGCTTACCAAGATCCACTGTACCCTTGCAGTTATCTGCATGACATTCCATTGTGGCACTGTCGCCCTTCTTAACAATGACGGTGCATTGATTTGGGTCGCAAGACACCATTGCACCTCCCCTGGCCCTGTCAGTTTGACAAATACAGCGTATATTAGGAGTAAGGGACACTTACTTTTCTTGGATTACGAGTTCATCATTTTGATTACCGAGACAATCGTTCAGGTGAATACCAAAGGTGCCAAGTTTTGCACCCACATCACATTGAACAGTGAGCCAATCACCATCAACGATATTTGCGTTCGAACAGCCTTGAGAGAGAGGAATCTTAGAACCTCCACCAGGATCCAGCCCGTCTGCATCATTGCATGGAATATAACTTGCGGCGGCAGCCCCAACGAATGGAAGGACTTGAACAAGATGCATTTTGTGTTAATTATGGTGAAGAAACTTGCACTCCTGAGACCCTGGGTTTATATACCAGTTAGAGTTGTAGGGAAGTCCCAATTATATGTTTTGGACCCCAAGATCCTTTCGCTGTGGTGACCGTATCTAGTAAGTTGTTACGTAGAAGTCGGGGTTGCCAAGATTTAGTGGCAGACTATGTCCGTTCGGTGGTATTTAAATTGCTGTAATCCCATAGTGGATCATTATTCAACATAAATTCCCCACGATCAACCCCGCCGCCGCATTTAACTTAGTATCAGGGCGTATCAATCTAGCTATGCAATCTGCATTTGATCTCATCGGGACCATCAAATAATATCGATAAGATTCTTCTGCTTTTAAATTAGAAGCTCATACTTTTCTGGAAATCGCATGTTTTATGGCAGTTGAACAAGGAAGTGGCCTCTACACCCATTCGTCTTCACCCCGATAAAGCAGCGATTCACCAGGCTAAGCATGTTGGATGGGCGGTAGTTGCTTGAAGACCAACATTACTAGACCGAGCGTCTTGGCAATAATAGACCTGGCCCCAAACGCCAAGCTTGGGGCCAGATTTATTATTGTCCCTTTCCCTCGGAGGCACGGGTAGACAAGATTCGGTATATGTCCATGAAGATCGTAATCTGCCAACACTTGAAGCGATGGAACATTACATCGCATCTCGTTTCCTCGTCTAACTTATCTAGACCCGGGCTAACCTATCGAGCCAAGCGTGTAAGTCTTCAGCCATAGCGTCGCACTGAAAGAGGTGCCTGGTCAAATCGCTTGTACGGGGGACATTGAGGTATTATTTGAGGATTATGAGCAGCCGAGACCTCCTGAGCGGTGCTGAACCATGCTAGCACATCGGTCACCCTTAGTGCCAGTGTTGCAGTTCGGCGCCTATTTTCATCCATCGGTTCTTTATCTAGAATCTAAGGGACTGGCGATATTTTATCGATCCAAGTCATAGCAACGGGCCTTAAAAGATAATACTTAGCCATGATAGCAGAGGCTGTGGGATATGAAATCGCGATTCTGTTTCGGCTCACGTCAGTTCTACCAGTGTCGATCCAGGTCAAAAGTCGTAAATAGGCCCACTCCGTCTGTTTTGGCCCCGAATTTAGTTCTCTGTTAAATTGAAGGGGCAAACCTCTATGGTGGTCTCTCACCTAAATCACTTAGGAGGGGTAACACCTCGAATTTCCTGACACGGACACGGACACGGACACGGACACAACGCAGGAAGTTCTTCTTCCTCCTGCTCGGCGCCCCATTTATGCCCATTTAGGGCACAAATTAGCGTCTATGTAACTTGCATAAGATATTCAATTCAAGCGAGGCCTTGGTAGTAATACCTCTATAACACACACTAAGAGGAGTATACGAAATATTTTAGAAAGAGATTACTACTGAATTTAAAGAAAGAGATTAAAAAATAGTTATTATGATAGATTTTAAAAAGATTATAAATTATATTTATAATCTATTCTATATATCCTTTATAAGCTAAGAGCGTTTTCAAGCTCTTCTAGAAGTGTATTACTAGATTATTAGACACTTACTCCTACTCTTCCACTCCTTTGTATATCTATGAAAGATCCTCCTTAGTATCACTAATATTAATAGTATTCTCCGATAGCTGTCTAGTTACCTCTTCCTCCCAAAGAACTATCTTAAATTCGGCCCTATACGTCTGTATAAGTATAAGCTATTCTTCTTATAGATTAAACTGACTTTTGTATATAAGCAGTATAAGATCCTGAATTATAGTTAAATTAAGGGAGCCATACTAATAGTGATAGACATTATAAGCTAAAATAAATAGTTACTCTATACTAGCATAGGAATTGATGCAGCTAAGACCGTGCGATTGGGCTCATAGTCGACCCCACGCACCAGGCCGCTCGGCTTGTGGGAGAAAAGAACGTTCTATAAGACGCCACAGGCAGTATGGAACACCATAAATAACCTGAAATCCGATGCGATCGATGAGAACGACATGTTAGATGTGTCGTTTGAACTCTATCAGCAATTGGATTCTGATATCCCTTCTTTTTTAGCTTACTTGGAATTCGGAGACCCAATATTTCACGACGCTTTCACTCTCCCAGAGAATGAATAAGGAATGGTACGTGTGGACAGAAAGGGTAAAGCATTGATGAACACATATCTTTACAATCGATGGGTCACAGACAAGAATGCTGGCGTTCTGACTGAGTCAATCCCTGAGCACTGCCGCGAGGTATGGGAGTTGGACAAAAGATCGCGAGAAGAAAAGTTAAGCACATGGAAGAGGTCTCTATTAGATTAACAGGCTTCATGCCTGACATCTCAGAATACCCAGTTCAATCACACCGAAAAGAGGTTACAGACAGCTTGGGCCGAGAAATCATGAAGCATTTTGAGGGAAATGCGCGTCATTGGCTGCACAACCACTTGTGTTTTATCTGGGTAGTTTGATGGTTTAGGAGAGTCTGGTGGGTGTACAGACCTCAGGCTAAATTCCATTGAAATCAATGTTACCGAAAAATGAGATATAGAAACATTGAATAATATATTCCCTGTAGCCTGTAGCATGTGCTGACATCTACTCGGTGAGCCGGAGTCTCTTCTCCCATCCATCACCATTCCAGAGTCCTCAGTCCCATCACCCTTAGCACCAATACAATTGTATGTTTATCATCTTCAAACAGTAAACCCCACTAATAGAGTGGTAGCGTTGTATTTCATTGCTTTGGCGATTATCGGCGATGATTTAGGAGCTGGTAGCGTATTTGGCGGCTACAATGTTGGCCTGTACCGAATTCTCGGTATCATCCGATGGATAACCTGAAGTCATAACACCTTCATAAAATGTGCCCTGGGCCCAATTGCTGTTATCACCACCAATACCCAGAATAATGGCACCTTCCTTCTTCATTGGGCTGTAACCAGTTGGGTAGGCTCCACTCCAGTATGTTCCAAGTGAACCAGAGGTAGCATCGCCCCCGCGGAGTGACCATTGACTTGGCTCCCCTTTAACGATAGCCGTGACAAAACGCCAGGAAATTGACGGGTTCGTTGATGTCACGTCGAACTCATTCCCGGCAGATAGACCATTCTCAAGGTCAGCCAAGATCCAGGGACCGCTTCCAGTACCAGTACCATATCCAGTACCAAGTCCAAAGTAGATAGCCTCCATATGGGCGTCACCATTGTCGGCACTGTTTGTCTCTGCATTACCGTAATCGAAGCAGCATTCACCGTTGTAATCTGTTCCATCAAGAACAGCATACATGCCTTCCGCCTCATCACCTGTGGCTGTGCCTACAGCGGTATTACAGCGGTATCCCATGCCTGGCTGGATCTGGACACCATACACCTTTTCCCCGTTAAGCGTGACAGGAGCTCCAGTTGCGCTAGCCAGTTTGTCTGGGCCAGGTGCTGCACTTCCTCCAGGAGCTTGAGTGAGGTGATTGGCATTGCCCGACTGGTCGTAAATTATAGTAATACTGCAGCTGGTGCCGTCACAGAAGCTGTCTTGAGCAGCAGCATCGGCCACCGAGCCGGCAGACACAGGTGAAATGTCAGCTGTGGTGCTGTCAGAATCCCGCGATACTTGATAGAGTGGGCCACTATATGAATCATATAGAGCGCGAGTAGTGCTGTGGGCTGCGACGCAAGGTGTATCACCATCGCCGTAGATGTCACATGGACCAGCTGCGACCAAGGAACCCATGGCACCGAGGCATATAGCAAGTCCCAAAGAGGGAAGAATAGGCATGGTGACTCCTTGGTGTCAAGGAAGGACTCGCTTTGAGGAGATGGACAAGAATAGTCTGAAAGTGTCTGAATGCCACCTTTTTTCGTGCCGAGGCGATGCTTAAATAGATTTGATGCTGCGGGGTAGTGAGCCAGTCTCGATCCCTTAGCTTGATTTTACATTGTTTTCGGAGTTAAATACTTCATTTTACAAGCAAGGTAGCATTCTCAAGAGTTTAGAGCACGGCCTTCGCGGTTACCACGGTAATCAACTATTGAATGCTCGCGTGACTTATGGCAGACTCAAACTTTGGGGTGAGCTTCCACAAATACTTGTTATTGAAGGGTTGGATGCTTCAACTAATAATCAGTGGTATAGTCGGATGGAAAAAAGGATAACCCTTTATTTGCAGAAGAGAAAAACAAAACAAAACCGGGCAGGGAAACAAAGGGGCAAGAGAGGGGACAAAATTGGCTCCCACTTTTTACACAGAGAAATTATCTTCAAGCTTGATACTAAGACTATGGCGTATGTGGCTAGACTAACTATATTGAGCTAGATTGTAGAACATAATTTCAGTCGCTATCCCTATAACTGGTGTGGCGCTCCAAATATTCTAGATGAAAATTCCCCGGGTAAACCATCGAAGCCAAAGCAAATAGTCGGTCTGCAGGATTCTAATTCAGCCACGTAGAATTTAAGCTTATAGGCCTTGTTGTATCCCTAGTGTGAAGCAAAGTTCCTTCGGGTATATAAGCCATCTCGAAGCTACGAATAATGCATGGTCGGGTATAGATGCAAGGGCTTGAAGTATACTGCCTCTTCTAAGGGTTGATCTTTGGGGCTTTTTACAACTCTTGCTATACATTAATGTTTCAACTCAGTACTCAGGATTGTAAAGCGTTTTTCGGCCAGGCCAGATATAACCGAAGTTACATCGTTTATAAAAGTATCATTATGCCCTTTGATTCCCCGGTCCCCTCACAAACTTGTTTCTGTCTGGTCAAGCACTCTTACTGCGGGGTAACTAAGATTCCGAACATTCCTAGTCTAGCCCGGAGTTAATCGGACTCAAGGGCAAAATTAGAACGGCTTTCAGCCAAACCAATCCGATTTATTCTGATCTGTGTTCTAATATTTCAAAGATAGTCTCAATAAGCCCAACTCGGATTAGATGTGCCGCGGTAACATTGCATTAGGACAGGGAGGGCCCTCTCTGAGTTAATCGTAGAGCTTGATGCCAGAAGAGTTTCTGGTGGAGATTGGACAGATTCTGGGGGGCTGCCACCCCATTCTGATAACCCATATCCCGTAACCTGGTCGTACACAACAAAATTTGTCTCTTTATCATCATTGTCGTCATCACCACCAAGGCTTTCCTAAATACCATCGATCGAATGGCCAAAATCCGCGGCACTTAAATGAATGCCGGATAGTTGAATCTTTGAAAAGTCTATCTGCGAACAGCGTGGAATTGACATATAAACTCCGCCTTCTCTTTAACAGAACCACCCCACTGTATCGCTGTAGTTGGTAAATTACTATAAAAGAGAGGCGGTTGGACCAAAAATTGCATTAGAATCGGGCCAAGTGCGGGCGGGCATAGCAAACGCTTAGACCTCAACTCCCAGCCTCATTTCTCACCACCAAATTGTATTGGCTGGCTCTTTTTAGGGCATTTCAATTTGCTCTATCTCTTGTCTACGGGCGATCTTTCCGCTGGCTTGCGGATAGTCATATTGCTTCAAGACTACCCCGCACCGGACAACTTATTTAGGAATGTCCGTGAAGATCTTTCAGCCACACGCTAGACTTCAAGTATCATCAAGGAGAAAAGTGTCACCTGCAGAGAGTTTAGGTTGATTACACTCCGAATTGAAAGCAGAACACAAAAATTAGTAGTGGTCAGCAGATCTGTAAGATCATAATTGTGGGTTCATATTAGTTCAGCGTGCTGATCACCGCGGGATCTAAG
Source organism: Penicillium sp. G339 (assembly GCA_027569595.1). Taxonomy (NCBI): domain Eukaryota; kingdom Fungi; phylum Ascomycota; class Eurotiomycetes; order Eurotiales; family Aspergillaceae; genus Penicillium; species Penicillium sp. G339. Next base: position 10,893 of record JAPDFJ010000055.1, on the reverse strand, counting down.
TGTAGCATGGCGAAGTCATGCCCCCCCGCAGAGAAATAACATGAAGCGGGATGGCCGTTGCCGTAACACATTTATTCATCTACTAAGCATATCCTATATAAGCATTAAGCCTAAACATCCAGCATATATAAGCGATAGAAATGAAGAAATTCTTTCGCCATCTATCCTCCAGTCCCATTTAAAAAACATCACAGCAAAGCAGCCGCTATAGCAGCAACCACAGGACCAGCCGTGATCAATGCACCCGCAGGTCCGGCGGCAGCAGCGCCAGGTGTCTCGGTCGCCGCAGGAGCTGTGAATGAGCTTACTCCTCCGGTGACTTTCAAGGCGTAGTAAAAATCGGACATAGGCGCCGTGGTATAGGTTGAGGAGGCGCTGGTGGAAGTCGCATAGTCCCCTTCACCAACCCCGCTTTCGCTCTGAGATCCGCTGTAACTCATACTCATGGTGCAGCTAGCAGATTGAGTTGAAGATTTCAGAGAGCAGTCCCACGTCTCAGTGACAGTATAATCGTAGCTGGTTGAGTCGTCTGATCTCGCCGCGATATATTCACCGTTGACGTTCACTGTGGCTGGGCCTTGGATAATAGTCCACGAGTTGACATAGTCGCAAGCGGTCTTGGGGGCATCATCTGGACACCCAACATGGTATGTGGTGGCTTCGGCATTGATGCCGGCGACGCTAGCCTCATTGGTATTCCAACCACCGCCATAGTAGTTGCCCGCATCCCAGGAAGGAGAGAAGTAGTTAACAGTGGTGGTGCTGGAGTCGTCGGCTTTAGCACTGAGCACAGCAAGGGCTGTAGCGACCAAGAATGGGGTACGCATGTTGATGGTATTTGGTTCCTTTTCAAAGGTGGAAGAGGAGATGCAGCCGATACAGCCGGAGAGGAATTCGAAATGTAATGGAGAATGGGAGTCTTTAATAAAAGAGGGAATCCCCAAGCTAAGCCACTAATGCTAGCTATATCCTAAGTCACCTACGGATTAGCCTTGTTGGGTACTCCCTAGGCTCTGGATCTTGCACTTAGTGGGACCTGAGGATATTGGCCTGAGTCCATTCGCGTGGATGACCTATTGGATTTCAGAACATCGTGGATGAGAGGACAGTGCTAACCATCGGCTATGCTACTGACTTCTTTTTGGGTCGAAAAAAATGCCTTGGCCCAAAACTATTTCTTGCTTCAACTGTACTCGGTGGGTCATTGGTCCGTGGATCTGAGACATAAACATGGGGCCGAACTAAGTGGGTACATGGAAATGATCTTTTGGGGGCAGAACAAGCATGTTCAGGCATCCTGTTCCCAATATGGAAGACTAACTCCTTCGCAAGGCACAGTGCAAGTGCGGAGCACAGAAGAGCGATTTAGAGCCTCACTGAATTTGGAAAAGATCGTCTCTCTGAGCAGCCCCATCTAATATTAGTGCTACGAAGGCGATGGCGATTGGCGAAGAAATCCGAGTCCCGCGGGAACTTCTCTGGGGGCCAAAAACAAAATTGGCTCTCCGAAAGTGTCAGATATCACGCAGGCCGATTGGGAAGTATTTGGCAAGCTCAGCATCATCGGTCATAAATGGACGCACTTCTACCTTGATGGCATTAGATACCGCTGGGTATACGTACATGTTAAGAAGAATGAGGTTCAGTAAGCCGTTAAATGGTTCATGGCACTAGCGATCACCTAGTGGAATCTCTCTATCCGCGCATTCAAATATAATCATGAGCGTTTAGCAAGTAAATACGTCGAGACACACCTAAACGACTGCGGACTCATCATTGAACATAGCGTCGTCGGTACACCAGAACAAAATGGCACTGCGGAACGGTCTGGGTGGGGTGGAGGGGTGATAATTACCAGCTCGCTGTCTATGATAGCCACGGCCAACTTCCCAAAAGGCCTGTAATCTGAAGCAGTTCCTCCAGCCGTCTGGATTATTAACAGATCGCCCATGCAGATGCCGGATGGCAGCTGGATAATACCGAATCAAGAACTCATGAGGCACGTCTCTCCTGACCGCGAATATCGTATCAATATCTCGAACCTTCGTGTGTATGTAGGGCATATGTACGGAAGCAGGGTATCCCTAACGCCGATAAGATGGAACCTCGAGCCGAAATTGACTACCACTGTGGATATAAGGCTCCAATGTTTGGCGAATCTGGTTCCTGCAGTATGGAATTGTTCACAAAGCGCGCGACGTGGTTTTCCACGACAAAACGTTCTATAACCTTGAGGAAGCGGAAAAACTGCCATCCAGCGAAATGGCTGAGGCTACGCCCTGGCAACTACCTGAACAGGCAAAAGAAGATATCGCCTATATACCAGAACAGCTCAATGACCTCATGATCGATGATTCTACCTATCTTCCTGTCTCAACCCCATCCAAACCAGCCACGACGACGACGGAAGAGGGGTCCATGCCACAGGCCGAGCAGGTGGATATAATAGCGTTGATAGCTTAAAATCTTCATCAATATATCCTTAGAAGGTAAACCAAGGAATACGCTTGGATATGGCTTTGAACCCACTGATTTATATATTTCTGAAATATACTAGCATAGATGTGGCCTATCATCTATTAGAGCGATGGGAGAGATACGGTTTCTGAAGTTATATAATATATCAGCTTTTAGCGACTGTAGGAGAATACCAGGTTGAATGGCGCCGGGTGATTAGGTGAAGGTTGCAAAATGGACTTGAGAGGGAAGGAGGTTGGTTGGTAGATTCTCATAAACAGAGACTAACGCTTGAGGAACGGAGGCTCCTCCTGCGTAAGTCCCTCTACTGTGTAATAAACAACGGGGCACACCAACCACGTGATCATATATAGTCAGACCCGTCCCCACTTGATCGGTTAAACCTCTCGCCAAATTCCTTGACACTAATTAAGGGCTATTAATACACTTTATTTAAATGCGATTCAACGAATAGGCCGGATGGTGTAGTTGGTTATCACGTGTCGTTAACACCGACAAGGTCCTCGGATCGAGCCCGGGTCTGGTCAATTTCTTTTTTTTTTTTTTTTTTGGCCCCGCGCTGATGCAGGTGCTCCTTTCTCTTTGTTTTTAATTTGCTCGCAAGTTTCAGATGAGAGAGATGGACTTGATATGGTGGCAACTCATGGCTTCTCTATCAGATAACCCTGGACTGAGAATTGGAGCGTGGGGGTTTGTGAATTGACTTGTTTGCATCCGAGAAAATTATACCATCACAACCGAATCACAGTTGCCACTCCTTCCTGACATCCTTGAAGAATTGAGTCATTGGGATCATTTCGTCATTGAGATAGACCTTGCCCTTTGGAATATCTGCGAGGCCTGGGATATAGACCCAGGAGTGCTCGGGGCTACAGACGTTTACTGGAAGTCGGTTTCCCTGCTTCAGAACCTCTGCGCATTCACAACACAGGTCCACAATACAAACCTTGCAGGTATAGCCACCTACCCAACGAGTAGGAAATAATCCACAGCGACCGTAGCATAGGACGTTGGGTACATCCGGGGTAGAGTATGTCTGCATCAGCGAGATTCCGCGCGCTTCATCGCCTGTCGCGATAAGGATTTTTGCAGTGGCGTAATTGATTAAAGGAGTACCGATGCCACAGTCTTCATATACACCGGAAGTCCAAATCTGCATGAAGGGTCGAAGCAATGCGTCTGCCTCCTCGTATTTTCCAACCAATAATTTCCACGCAGCCAGAACAAGGCTCTGGAAGGGCAGCATTGAGTAGTCCGGAACATTCGCAATCAGACTTTCAGTACTAACACAAGTCTCTTCCAGTGCTTTCATAAGTTGATCCGACTCAGCTGTGCCGATCCCCGCATCGAACGCACGGCGAATCAGATGCATGCCATACGTTTTGCCAACGAGAGTATGTAAATATTTCAATTCACTTGGCGAAGACATAAAGGTCGCCGGTAATTGGAGAGAGTGCTTCCAAATCTGAGCAGCCTCGTCATGCTTGTCATCGTACACGTCGAACAGATCCGCTAGGACCAGGGTCAGAGCGAACTCCTGCACATCAAGCTGGCTGGTTTGCGCTGCTACAATTGCTGCCCGATAAGCATTTTGTAGCCATTGAATTTCACCCTTGGATTTGAAAGCTGCTGCAACTTTCCAGAAATCTCCTAAGCCAAGGAGAAAATTTTCCTGTGAGACGATGAAAGCCGTCAGATGTGTATGAGATACCGGGGGGTCGAATCCAACACAGACATCCAAGCTTTTGATAGTGCGGACGACCTCGTCTATGTCATCCCTCGGCACAAGCTGGAGATATTGAGCAACAGAATGGTTTCGGCCCTCAACCAGGTCCATGCACTTCTTGAAGAACATCAATGCCATTTGTTGATCTCCGACAGCAAGCGCCGACTCAGCGATGTCCTCATATGAGCCCGCAAGATCATTCTTTTGCGTTTTGTCAGCTACTTCCGTACCAACAAGTGACTCAAGGATTCCCGAGCTCTGTTTATAGAGATCCAAGGACTCCTGGTGATTACCTCGCAGTTTTTGGACAAGAGCGAGGCCTGCAGGAGCGAGCCAATTCCGCTCATCTGAGTCCATGGCAGCCTGAAAATGTTTCTCTGCTTCTTCTAAGTGCCCCAGGTTCCGAAGAGACATGGCAATCCTTCGGTGCCATTCTGCATTTTTCTCTAGTCCTGCACTTTCTGCAGCCTCCAGGATCATATTTGCAGACATAGTTTGGGGTGCTTCATCGGCGACTTGCCCACTCTGCAGACAGGACACGCGATAGATGATTCGTGTACATAGATCGGGATCCCATGTGTCCCCTTGGAGCCATTTTTTTGCAAGAAACCGTACTGTTGGGAGAAATAGCTCAACAGGACGTGTTATGATTTCTTCGGCCCACTGACGTGTATCATTTGGAGATGATTCTGCAGTCCCGCATTGTTTGATGATCTTCAATAGGGTCTCGAGATTTCCCAAGTTGAAGCTGTCGGGAGAAACTTCTGGCAACCAGACTTCCATGACCTCTTCATCTTGGAACATTCTCAGAAGAACAACTCCTAGTGCCTCGATGGATCTTTTCTCGGCGTTTCCAATATTTTTGCACGCCAGATCCACATGGTCAAGCCACCGTCGAACAGCATAATCTCGTATGGGAGTTATGCCCTTGCCATTCTTCGGTTTCCTACAAATCATTTCCAGGCACTCGTGCAACGTTTGCATTGCAGCTTCTGCCATGTCAACACCTATAGCAGGATTTCCCCCGGAAGATACTTTCCCTTGGAGGCCATTCCTAAAAATTTCACCAATAGACGCATGGCAAAAGACAACTTTTGTCAAATTCGGGTTAGAGGCAAATTCGAAATCGACCTCTTCCTCTGTTTCTTCGTCGCTCCTTTTCTCCAAATGCAATGAATTCATTTCCTTGTAGAGCTTGATTGAATCGCTCTCGAGATCATCCGTGGTTAGACCATCAGGGCGATTCAAGTCCAAGAGAACGCCCCATTCACACCTGAGCCTACCTTCGAGCCCCGGGATTCCCTCCTCATCATCAAGTCGAAGCTTAAGTGACTCGTCAATAACTGCCAGAGGTAAAGGCTCCGCAGCGCAGGCAATCCACGACAAAATGAGATTGAAATCGCCGGCCTCATCCTCGTCCTCGAACATTAGACTGTAGTTCTCGAGGACGTTTCTAACTTTGTCGTGAAGACCCTTCGGAGCCCGGTGAAGAGCCTCGTGGACATGGTCAGGACGGTGTTTGTTTCGAAGTTCTCGAATCATTAGATCCACCCAGAGGAACATTCCTTGGGATTTCAGAGCCAAAGTCTCTGCGACTTCTTTCTTCAGTTTTGGTGAGAACCGTTTCAGTGATTGCGTGTCAGAAATGCTCCGGTTGATGTATCCCGTCATATCTTGCTTGTTCTTGAATCGATCGACGTGAATTGTCGGGAAAACTTCGTTTGTAGTCATAGTAAGCTCGCTGAAAACATGTTGTCTCCCTGTCAGCAGAATCTGAATTCTTGATGTAGCATCATCTGCAAAAATAATTAGCTTGGTTTCACCAGGTGTTTACGAAGCCATGTCACATGAGGTCTGATGCTTACCGAATCTCGCGTCTGGTGCTAATAAATTGTAGAAAATCTCTCGATCCTCTTCAAATGCCTCGTCCAGCCCGTCTATGACAAGATAAACCCCTGGAGCCTCTTTTTGTCGTAGAAAGTAGTTCTGGAAAATCTCTCTCCAAATGCTCTCGGGAGACTCAACTTCGGCTGAGGAAGAGAACCGCGAGTCAAAGTAGGCTTGGAATCTTGCATCATTCTGGTAAATTTGGTATGCAAGATCTCTTAAACACTGGTCCACTTTTCTTGTCTGTGGGTTGACATCCCTGAAGAAGAAGAATGCCACCGAGCCATGAGATTTTTCCCCACCATGTGAAACCAGGTCTTCTAAGTAGGAGACCATACTCCCAGCGATGAAGCTTTTTCCGAATCCGGGACTTCCAGCAAGGCAAAGAATTGCGGTTTTTTGGTCGATCCAATCCTTAAACGCTTGTTGATTTCTCACCCAACTTCCTGTCCCCGGGACACACTTTTTCACAATCTTGTCGAATATGTCCACAGGGTTCACAGAAGGGCGAAGAATAGTCTTGGCCTTGTCGAGCTGTTGTTCGGCGCGAAATTGTATCTGTGCTGGCGACGACAGTGCAAAAAGTTTGTCCATGCGTTGATCCATCCGGTCTTGGCCATCAATTATCTTTTGGGTGTTCATCAATGTCAGTGCACCTTGAAGAATATCTTCGTTCTTTGTAAGCTTGTCTAACTTGGCAACGAATCCCGAGATAACTCCATCGTCGCCCAGCAAAACGTCCTTAGCGAACCGGGAGAATCTCTCCCGAGTTCCTTTCTTGATGGTCTTGGTCGAGTAGGCGAAGATTTCCATAAGTATTACGAGCATCTCCAGAAAGTGTGACTTCAAAGGAGTCGGTATCACGGTGTTCTCAAATACATTCAGGCGTATGAGGAAGGTCTGCATCCTCAGGTTAGCAAACAACTTTGTAGTGGTGATTTTTCACAGCCAACTAACCTTCAACTGGTCCAACAGATCCAAGATGCTGTCATATGCAGAGGAGACGCCTTTTGCAGTAGCAATGAGATGTGACAGGGCTCCCAGACAGACCTTGGCCGCTGGGAAGGCCCCTTCAGCTTCGCCACCAGCCACATTTGCGATGATGCTAATCGGCTTACTGATCTCAAATAGAACATGGAAGAATTTTCCTTTACGTGATCTGAAATCCGCGAAATTCTGACTTTGTGCCTCCAGCGTCCTGAGTAGTTCATCGATTGATGATGGGTGTGGAAATTGGGAGTCGCCTGGATCCAGACCCGCCACATCTGTGTAGCGACGTCGGGCTTCCTCCCAGGATGTTGCGATCTGAGACATGGTGTCTTACTTCCGAAAACCTTACGGTCGTTCGGGTTTTGCGTGCAGACGTCTCAGTGGTGCGTTAGGCGGGGAGGAAACGATTTTGTCATGGCGGGGTTGGATCAGACTCGCGAGGCTGTGACTTAGTTTGTGCACTAGTTGACTAGTTGACGAATGATCACCACGGCAGACGGTAGCGGCCATCGGGAGGCCCCGAAATTAAATGCATGGGTTTACCTCGATATCGCCAATCGCCTGGGTAGCTTCGGATGAGGGGCAGTGAATCGTCTCAGCTTCGTGTTGGAGTCAATGCATCTCAACGTTCGACCTAGGCCTGACGCAACTCCATGTCAAAGGTGATCAGTAATGGGAAAGCCATTCGGGTTTTTACGTTTGTCCTTCTTACGTTTGTAAGTCTTTCATTATGCCCGTTTCTTAAGTACCTACTAAGATTCGGCTGAAGGTCGTTCTGTTCCAGTTTCCTGGGAATGAACACTACAGATATTCGAGATACCAACTTCACTCAGAAGATCTTCTGGGAAACTGCCATTCCGGCGACGGTAGTGATATTGACCCTAGCGTTCTTGTATGGGTACAAGTGGGATGAAATTATGAATACTTCAACGACTGGTGGGAGGAGAGGCGGCTTAAATTGGCACCGAGACAAGCAAAACAACGCGCGGAGAGAAATGGTGAGCACGATGAACAGCTGAAGTGCCGCATGTTAGATAGAAAGTTGAAATGAAAGTTGAAATTGTCGCGGGGAGATGTGTAGGCAGAAAAGGTATAGCCCTGTATTGCTGTTTCTGGGGCGGTCGACCTATCAGCAGGTGCTGTAGTCAAGTTGGTTAAGATGCCTCGTTGTGGTCGATCGCCGTCTACAGTGACAGCTTCATTTCCAGATCCGAGGTGGCCCCGGTTCGAATCCGGGCGGCGCCACTGTCCTTTTTGTTTTCTTTTGTCGAGTCCACTAACATCTCTGAGCTGGGAAACAGTGGGGACTGCTTCTTTTGGAAACTATACCTAGGTGACGCAGTCATATTATTTTGTATTGGCATCCAGTCAGAGGAAGCAAGTAAATAAGTAAATACAGGCCAAGTTCTCTCACAATACTATATCACATTCGAGGTCAAGGCGAGGGGAAGCGATGAGGGGCCATAAGGACTCAGAAAGTACCCAAGGGCATGCATTCGACCGTTATATTCCGCCCAGAGCCTTGCCGCACGGTGGTACATAGGATCATTGAAGCATGTTTCATCAGTGTCCACATCTACTACACCCTCGAACGCAAAGAACAGTATGGGGAGAAGAGAAAAAGAAACTCGAAGGGTGCGACTCGGGTGGCCATGAATAGTTCGGCCCTCGGTGGTTGTTGCTACCTTGCGCTTTGGGCCATAATTTGCTCCATGTCATAGAGCGTAATCGAGGTACATACATACATAAATAAATGTAGAAGGGGAGGGGGTTAATTATGGTAACTGGAATTGGAGCGCTAACTGTTAAGCTGCAAACCTACCTGGGGTAAAGTGGCTAACGGATTTGCATTATAAATCCGGTCGATGTAAGCCAGAAGAGGGGACCAAATCATTCCCTCCGCACCACACCCACCACCACCCCTTATGATACAGACATCTGCCTTTCATTCATTTTGAAATACTATCAAGGTTATAACCGTGACAACTATAGAAATGGCAGCAGTAAAACGTCAAAGCCTTCTCCAGAAGTGGTTTCCCCACACCACAACTCCATTCATCGCCAACGCACCGATGCTCGGATTCACAGATTCCAAGATGATAAATGAAGTCACCAAAGCCGGCGGCCTAGGTATGTTGCATATTTCTATTGAGCAAAATATCTAGTTAGATTTCTAGCAAATATTGGCATCGAATCATCCATCTTGAATACCTGGCTAACTCAATTCGCAGGTTTCATTGGCGGGGCATTTGATTTCAGCCCGGAATCAACACAACTCGTGGATTTGGATGCAAAATTAACAAAGGCTCGTTCAGAGGCTGGACTCATGTCCTCGACGCAGAATTTGCCCATCGGTGTGGGCTTCATCACGTTCACTCCTGCAGGTTTCGAAAATGCCGTCGCCATCCTGCAGAAGCACCGTGTAGCCGCAATATGGCTATCTTTCCCCAAATCAGACATGGTCCACAAATCTCTCATTGAAAAGATTCGCGAAGTTCAGAAACAAAATGACTGGGAAGTTAAGATATTTATACAGGTCGGTACTGTGCAAGCAGCCAAGGAGGCTATGGAGGAGGGTGCGGATGTTCTCGTTGTGCAGGGGACTGATGCAGGCGGGCATCAATGGGCCCAGGGAGCCAGTCTCATGTCACTCTTGCCTGAGGTGCGAGATGCGATCCGTGCGAAAGCTGATGAGATAGCTATTTTGGGGGCTGGTGGGATTGTTGACGGTAGAGGGTGTGTTGCTGCCCTGGGACTTGGTAAGTGGCATCTCATGGTCTTTCTGCTTGGCTTTGGCCGGTCAATTTAACAGTATATCGAATAGGCGCCGATGGTGTTGTAATGGGGACAAGAGTAAGAAGACTAGCGTGAGGCTGGAGACTGGTTCTAGTATAAATACGCTGATCGAATTTAGTTTCTCGCAACTTCGGAGTGTCCTGCGCCAAAGCAGATCAAGCAAACAATCGTCTCGACGACTGACGGTGCTATTTCAACGATCAAATCTGTCCAGCATGATGTTTTTCAATCCACCGATGTATTTCCGAGGCAGTATGATGGGAGAGCTGTGATCGGTCCCAGTTACACTGATTCTCAGGCGGGCGTCACCGACGAGGAAGTTATCCAGCGGTATAACAACGCTCGAAAAACGGGAAGCGATCATCGACGAACAGTATGGGCGTATGTGAAATCATTCTTCTCACTAACTGGGAGCAACTAACAAACTTCTGTAGTGGTGCAAGCATTGGAGTTATTGACGCGGTGGTTTCCGTGGACGAGTTGATCAAAGGTGTACAGCAAGAAGCTAAGCAGGTTCTTGCAAGTGTTATGGAGGGTATCTAGTATGGTATTATGTAGGAACTTTAGGGTCAGTCTGATATACAATAATCAGGACCTATGCCCTTTGCAGTACCTGATAGTAGGTTTGTGTCTGTTCCTCCAGAACCTCAAGATCTCCCAGGCAATTGTTACCAGTCGCGACCATACTTACTTGGCTAGTTCAAATATCGTGAAGAATTGCTGGAGGGAAAAAAGCACTTTCGCACAAGAAATAGCCTAGAAACTATCCGCACAATCTGCTAGCAAACAAGCGGATGGCCCACAAAGCTATCTGTATAATCGTTTCGTGACGTGACTTTGTGACTTTGGTGTGGCTGCAAGCAGAGAGGGTGACCGTCCCAATCGGGACAGGGGGGGGGGGGGGGGGGGGGGGGGGGGGGGGGGGGGGGGGGGGGGGGGGGGGGGGGGGGGGGGGGGGGGGGGGGGGGGGGGGGGGGGGGGGGGGGGGGGGGGGGGGGGGGGGGGGGGGGGGGGGG